>BQNB010008178.1:1659-70793 GCA_026074375.1 Tanacetum coccineum
ATATTATGAGAGGTTTTTTATGGTGCCATGATTCTATGCGTAAAGGGAGTGTTAAAGTGGCTTGGGATGTGGTTTGTCTCCCAAAGACGAGGGGGGTCTTGGTGTGCGAAGATTGGACCTGTTTAACAAAGCTCTAATGATTTCGCATATTTAGAAGCTTATCTCTTGTAAGGAATCCTTGTGGGTAAAATGGGTACATATCTACAAGCTCAAAGATCAGAACTTTTGGGATATTCCTCTTCGTGGTAAAATGTCTTGGGGTTGGAGAAAAGTTCTCCAAATTCGTAAGTATGTGTGGTATTCTATTATTGATGGAGCTAGTGCTTCATTATGGTTTAATAATTGGTGTGTTTAAGTCCTTTGGCTGAGTTTATTCCCTCTCGTAACTGGTATAGAGCTGGTCTAAGCTCCTTGTCGATTGTTAGTGATGTTATTCATAATGGTGTTTGGAATTGGCCGTTATTCATAAGTGAGAAATACCCGATGCTCATAACGTTGCCTAGCCCTTCTATGCACCTTGAGTCCGATCACCTGGAGAGGAGGAATGATCTTGGAGTGGTAAAGCCATTTTCTGTATCTATGGTTTGGTCCACTATTCGGCCTATGAATGTCAAAGTTGATTGGTTTGAGGTTGTTTGGTTTCCTTTTTACATTCCTTGCCACGCGTTTAACTTATGGCTTGTGGTTAAGCAAAGACTTAAGACGCAAGATAAGGTGGCGAGCTGGGAAGTGTCGGACTCTCTTATGTCAGTGTGCTCGCTTTGTGAGTTGGTTTCGGATTCTCATGAACACATTTTTTTTGAATATTCTTTTTCCCAACAGGTTTGGAACCATATGAAGGCTTATGCAGGTTTGCCCAATTCGAGTCATGTGTTTAGCCAAATTCTTTTAGAGGTTTCTCCCTTTGCTAAGCGAAAGTCTTCAAGGAGTGTTATTGCTAAGCTAGTTCTTGCTGCTTCGGCTTATTTTTTATGGCAAGAGCGGAATTGGAGGCTTTTCAAGAATAGTAAGAAAACAGCAAAACAAGTGATTGATTGCATTTATTCTTCTGTTCGTCCCAAGCTATTGTCTTGTCGGTTCAAAAAGTCCAAGCATGGTGTTTCCCTAGCTTAAAGATGGAGCCTGCCCGATTCTTGTTTTGCCCATTCATCATGATGCATTGGTTTTGTCTTTGTTCTATTAGGTGGTTTTTTCCTATTGGTGTTATTGGTTATGTATTTATCTATAGTTATCATATGGCATGTCATATGATTTAGTGGTTGTTCAAGCATTGGCTTGAGGTTAATGTGGTACTTCAGCCACATTCCAGTGTACTGATTGGTTTTTTTGGTATTAATATATTTTACCATGGTTGAGTCCCTTTTACCAAAAAAAACTTTAGAATAAAAAGAGGGTACAAACCCTAGTTCGTTTAGCAGTTGTTAGGGACGAATTTAGGGCCTAAAAACCCTATTGTACTTCCTCCAACTCATGTTTTAATCTAGTAAGGTTTATTTAATCATTCAATATGTGTATGTGTTGTTTGGTCTATCTATGCTCTTGATTTATCTTTAATATGATTGGCTAAACCTTCTAGTGTGTTTATTTATGATTGTATGAAACCTAGGATGTAGATCTTAATGGTGTTGCTTCTTGTGATGGGTGTGCATGTTAGGCTCTAGAAAACTAGCTTTTGTCTGTATCGCTGTTGATATGTCTAGGGAAACATGATTGTGTAGAAAGGATACCATCGGGTAACAGTCTTTATACTGCCTTGCCCCTTAATATGGTTGATCCACTTTTAATATATTTCACATGCACTTAGTGTACCCCTAAGGGCCATGTGATAGTCTTCATACTACCTTACGTGTGCGTTGCTCTAGCGGAATACTAAGTAGATGGCGGGTTCGTGTAACTCGTTTATGACTTAGGAAATAATTACACAGATCATCACAAGGGTGACAAGGCAACAACACTAAGAGAAGCAATCTAGGGAGTAATACATGATTAAATAAACACAGTGTTTTATCTTATTGTTATCACCAGTAGCGTAGAATTATATTTAGTTTAATAGCTAAAACCAACCACCTCTCAAATATATATGATTTACTTACTTAACAACTAATAAAAGGTGTGTGTTTTCTCTCCCCTTGGGGGAGAGAAAACCCTATTAACGTAAATATTGGCCGCCACTCTTATGCTTAATCCGGTCAATAACTCAGCCTTTCTTTTGTTATCTTGATGATGGTTTGTGGTAGTGCATTATTAGATGCTGTTTATCATTGGTTTAATCCTTTGGGGGAGTATACGCTTTCATAATTGATTTCTAGTCGCCTATCTACCTTATTCGATCATTCTTAATCTGATCTTAATCCTTCTCGTGGATTAGGTTAGTTGCTTTCTGTGTTTACGACTGCCTTTTATTGGAAATCAATGTTTACCCTAATTGCGAGTCGCATATGATCATTCATTATGTACGCTACTCTTTTTCTTATTGATTCGCTTGCCTTATAACACTCTTGTTATTCCTTTTTAATCTTGTATTATTAGGGTTTAATGAGTGTATTATTCGGCAGCTGATTTTTGAAGATTTAAGGTTTTGTTTTTGTGAGCGCTCAGGGTATCTCGCGTATTTTTGTGTCGACTGTGGTGTCCTTGTCGACTTAGAGATCTGGTGTGATCTATTGTTGCTTGATGTTTTAGGAAGTCGTATTTATGTTTTTGAGGGATGGTGATGAACCTTAATTTCAAGATTCTTATCAATCGCTGGGTAGAAGTAATCCCTAAGTATTTAGGGTTTTATTTTGTTTCGTCATCTGTGTTCAAAACATGGTATGTATATGTGAGTCTTAGGCTGCATGCGATATGGTTAACCTTTTTCTTGGTTGATCTCTGATCAAACAAGACGTAGGGTTTTGTTCGATTGCTAAATATATGTCGTATGTTCCTATGCCTATGTTTGCTGCGGTGGTTAATAATTCACCTTGGGTGAATTCTGGTGGTTGCTTGTTGGGTTAGCCATGGCGGATATGGTGTTGTCGTGTAATACATGTACTATGGCTTAACTCGTTACCAATGTATGGTGAGGTTTCAAAGGAGATTGCTAAGGTTCGTCCCGTTAATTACATGTTTAATGGTCTCCTATATGAATACTTTGGGTGTTGGTTTGATCCTTTCTGCTGATTGATGTCTACTATGGATGATGAACAACCAAAGTTATGAAGTCTCTTGGGTCGTCTAATGGAAGTTTGATATGAAGCCGAAAACCTAATTCTAGGGTTTCGTGTTTGGAAGTCTTCCATGATATGGTTATCATTGATATAAAACCCTAATTTCAGGGTTTGTTTAGGGTGATACAGTATTTACAATCTGTTTCATCTTGGCTGATCATGGTTGTTTCTTGGGAAGTGTCTATGGAAGTTAGCCGTGTAGGCTATTTGGAAGTTCTTGGAATTCATGATCCGTGACGCGTTGGGCTTAACTCCTATTAGGTATTGTCTGATTTTGGAGAAAATTTGTATTGCGGTTTCTTGGTCCGTGGATGCATGAAGAGATTGGAAGTTTATGTCAGATGATTATACAATCTGATGATACTGATTTGGGTTGTTTAATCATGGAGGTTGATGATGGTGATGGCTGTTATGGCTTAATCCCTATGTTTTAGGGATTTGGTTTGACTGGAATTAATGTGTGCTTTGATAGAATTAATTAAGCATTAATGTGAGTCTTGACTGGAATGATGCGCAATTATATCTCTTTAAGGAATGGATCAAGGATGTTACATGTCTTTGGAAGTTGCTACGTGCATTGGAAGTTCTATGACGGATTCGACGCTGTGTAGTGGAGTTTATCATTCTGATATCCGTATAGATAGTTAGGAAGTATTTGTTTTACTTTCTTTAGTTGTCATAAGAATGGTTTGTCATTCTTATGTTGTGGTTAGGTTAGTAGCTTTTTGAAGCTTGTATGCGTCCAGATGGACTGAGATGAGGGATTTCACCCTCATCCTTTGTACTTAAATGTTTTTTGGTGTAATATATTTACCGGGGAAACCCTTTACCCAAAAAAAAGTCTAAGTATAATGAATTCTCCAATAAAGAAATAAAATAAGGTTTCCCAATAATTCAAACTAAAAATGGCATTACAAAGTTCTGCTATGAATTTATTCCTAAGAAACTAAATAGGCCAAAATATTAAGTCTCTAACACCCCATGCCACTTGTTCCAGCTCTCAATCTCTATGTCCCAAACCTTGTGTACCTGCCGCATGGAAAGGAAATGCGGCTGAGCGAAAAGCTTAGTGCGTGGATACAAAATAGAAGCAATATTGATATTGTCCATTTATAGCATTGATCAACACTAATGAGGTTTATGTTTAAAGAGAGAAAGTAAAGAGAGAGAGAGGGATTTATAAAATGGCTTTTTATAAAAGAGATGGAAAAATAGAATGATGTACTAGAGAGAGAATTATGGAAATTAATCTAGAGTCCTACTCCTAATGAGAGATTAAGCCTTTATTTATACCACTTTTCCCTACTTAACAAACTAAGCATATTGAGCACTTTTCTTAATGTTTTGCTCAATATACACTTATTACATAAAATACGTAAAGTAAAAACGAAAACTAAATAAACTATTTAATCGACACTTTTTCAATCCTAACAATCTCCCCCTAAGGGTCGATTATTCAGGACGAACCATATAATTATCAATTTGTCTTCCATTCACAAAGCTTTCCCATCTTCACATCTGAAGGTGATACTTCAATCTTTCTTCAATCTCTTCTTCAAGCAAAGCCATCAGTTCTTTGTCTTTAGCACTCAGGAAAATATTCATAATATCATGCTTTGCTTCCATATTGATCACACTTATCTTCCTTAAAACCCTTCTTAAGGTGACATCACTGAATTTATGCAATTCATCAATGTCCATGGCTCTTTTCCTTCTTGTTGTTTTCATACACAATGCCAACAAACGAAACATCAATGGTTGAATACATAGGATCTTTTTCAATACCAAGATAAGTGTTGGTTGGAGCAGTAAGGTTGATCTTTATCTGATAACTCTCTATTCTCAACTAAAAATCGTGAACTCTTTCCCAGATCAGACAGATCCTAATGAAAATGAGTAATGCTTTTATCAAAGCTATCTGCTGTTTATAATCTGGTGTATCATTCCTTCTCCTCAAACAGATATAATACATATCCTCAATTTGATTCTTTTTTAGGTACTTGAAGTCTGCTTCTGTGAAAGTGTAGAACTTGTCATTACTTCTTTTCACAATCACTTCATCAATCTGTTCATGCCCATAGACTTCATGATGTCGTCCTCTGACAATATCAATGATCTTTTTATTTGTGAAGAGTTCATATGGATCTGATCTTGTTTTGCACACACATTGCCAATAATACATTCTTGCCAGATTACATGTATAATTTGCTCGATTAAGATGCAATATATATGTAAATTTGTTGTTTCTTGCAACGTTTCTATAACATATGGGTTTAGTGGTTCCCGAAAGGGATCCCGCGACGGAACAACGCAAGTACAACATTTTTACGTCAACGTTTTAATAATATTAAAAGTATGTCGTATTTTTATTCATGATGGAATAAATCCCTTACGGGTATCTATCTAGGGTTTGATTACTTTTCGTGGGGAATTTAATCATTTCCCATAGTAATATTTACTTATACTTAAAAAATTCTAAACTAATCTGTGTTAACCCTAATTTTATATATCACTTGTGGATTATAAAATATAGGGGACTTTTTAATACATAGAAATTAAAACAAGAAGGAAATGTTTTACAATTTAAAGTGTTACAAGGATGTATGTATGCTTCATTGTATACGTTTTTATACACTTGTTTTATCAAAATACTTATACCCTTTAAATTAAGTCATTTTGCCTACCCAAATTGATGAGAACTCTCGTTACACTATTTGTATTTTACTCTGCGTGTGACTACGTATTGTTGAATTACATATCCAAGGTTGTTGTTTTATTCACTATATGTGAGACCTAGTGCGATTTTACATAAGTTCTCAGTTGGACGACTTAAATCGATTTAAGATATGTGAGACCTTAACTCGGGGTATACGATGGGGCAAAACATGCCAACTTGACAATGTTATTCCGGATAATATTACCTTGATCTTAACATTATAATTCTGGATTATGATGCATTGGGCCCCATTCGGACTAAGAGTTGCACATGTAGGTAATTATCACTCATTGATTACCTTTTAAGTTCATCGTTGCTAGTAGATCAATTGATGTGATAGTGGAATTTCAAGTTGGATCTTAGAATCTTGTTAAAAATTAAAACAAGATATGTTTAGTTCAGTGCAACAGAGGACTAATCATAAAGACTTTTAGAATTATATGTTTGCATATTTCTTATCATAAGAAGAGCCCAAGAAGGTAATCCAAGCATTAAAAGATCCAAGCTAGATAAAAGATATGTAAGAGGTGCTTTTGCAGTTCAAGTTACAACAAGTTTGGACCTTGGTGGTTTTACCTAATGGCAAAAGGGCCATTGGTACTAAATGGGTATACAAAAACAAGAAAGATGAAAGAGGCATTATGATTAAGGATAAAGCAAGATTGGTTGCACAAGGATACATACAAGAGGAAGGAATTGATTATGATGAGCTTTTTGCTCCTGTTGCTAGAATTGAAGCAATTAGGCTATTCTTAGCCTATGCCTCATTTAAAGACTTTATGGTGTATCAGATGGATGTCAAGAGTGCTTTTTTGTATGGAAAGATTGAAGATTCAGACTTCCCTGACAGAGTATAAAAAGTAGAAAAGGTACTTTATGGTTTGCATCAAGCTCCCAAAGCTTGGAATGAAACCTTGTCAACTTATTTGTTGGACAATGGGTTTTAGAGATTTCATTTTTGGCTCTATAAAGAAGTGATTATGCACTGATTTTTAGAAAATGATGCATAAGAAGTTTCAAATGAGTTCTATGGGTGAACTCACATTCTTCCTAGCACTGCAAGTGAAACAGAAGGAAGATGGGATTTTTATAAGCCAAGACAAGTATGTGACTAAGATTTTGAAGAAATTTGGCTTTAGTGATGTCACACCCCGCCAAGGCGGAAACGCGAGGCGTAAACAAGAATAGATATCATCACAACACATGGTGTCTATATAGAGAATACTAAAATGAAAACTAAAGTAAAGCAAAGACACAAAGTGTCATAACAATACCCAAAACCTAATGGTGTCTTTATTAATGAGAAAGAGATCTCGTCAATAAATGACATGCAAAAACATAATCCAAACAATTCATGCAAACGCATTTATTCAAACAGAAAGCATAAATAACTCCAAGCATCCTACGGTCTCTTCTAGCCACTTCGCTCTATCTTAGCACCATTAAGCTCACCTGAAAATGATGCTTAAAAACGTCAACACAACGGTTGGTGAGAGTCATAGGTTTAAGACTCACATTATAAACCTTTCAAACCAATTACTGTGATTATCAAAACAATATAGGACAATTATGCAACATATGAACTTATGCTAACATGCAAACCAAATCACCATATCAAACCAACCATACATATACTGGGTAGGCGTACCCCTCCGATCCCACATACGTCACTTACGCACCTAAAAGTCTACCAGCTGAAGCTTATATTTAGGCCTGGACCCATACCAATTCACTGAGTTGATCAATCTCAAATTAACGATCCGTGAGATGATCAGCCCCACTATTAATGATCCTCAACACAACACAATATCATGCAACAACAAGCCATATGCAGTCACATAATGTCCACACGCAATCAAAACACATAATCACAGCAATTCAAAACATTTCCAAAACACTTAGCATCATTTCCATCCCAATTTAAAACATTAAAAAGAGGGACTATGAAACTCACCTGATGCTTAGCTTCCCAAAAGAATCCAACAAAAGCTTCACAAACACTTCACGGATAATCTAAACAATTAAGCACACAATAAGCTACCATCAATTAGGCATTCAACCCAATATGATGTAACCTCAACTATGATGGATATCTAAGCTATCTACCATAGTTCTATACTTGTTTTAAACCTTTTCCAACTCTTATATACACCATTTACACTTCAATACTACACTTTAAATTTTCTGGATTAGAGCAGAATTTTATACTCACTTACGCGTCCTAAACGTACCACTTAAACACTTCCACAATTCAAACCAAAATTCACCATGCTACATATATGTCTTATGAACCTCTCCTAGCTCTCCCAAAGTCATTACCCTTTTACAAATACCCTTTAGAAATTCATTAATCCAAAGTGTCCAGAATTCGGCCAGAATCTGACCCCCTAAAAGTATGACGTTAGATAACCCACTTAAACTTCATAACCTACTTAGAAAAAATTCAGGGGTCACACACAATATATAAACTAACTTCCACGTGATTTAGAGCCTCTAACTAGATGTCTAAGTATTTTTAGAAAAATCAAAACCAAAACTGAAATTCGTCACAGTTTTACACACTGATTTTGTAAAGACCTTTTGACCCACTTCCCGACCATAAAAACTCACGAGACCAACTTTGCTGGAAAGTAGACTCTCTGAGGTTATCTCCAGTATGTTGTAAATTGTTTATTTGATAATTTATGATTGAGTTATGACCGTTACAAAACTGCCTAATTTTCTGCAGTGAATTAAACAACTAATTCGGGCGATCTAGACCCTAACGCATGATTAAATCACGAAACCAATTGAACCAATGATCAAACAATCATCATTAAACTATAAACTCCAGAAAATTTAAAACCCTAATTTATAAACCCTAATTTATTTTCATGATTAAACCTAATCCATCATGCTTAGATTACAAGAATTAAAATAAAAACTAGAATTAAACAAAGAATTAGAAAATACCTTAAACCCTAAAAAATTTCTTCTCTTTTTTTTCTCTCTGGATCGGTCGAGCAATAGGGGAGGAGGGTTATGGGATTTATTTTGTATTTATAGGCCCCCAATTAATTATAGATAATATCTAATTAGAGTTTGTTTCCTTTTAAAACTCTTTTTTTTCTTTTCTTTCCCCTTATCCTCTTTAAATTCGTTTTTACTATTCATCTATAAAAAAATATTTTTTTATTTATTTATTAATTACTTAATTATTTGCTTTACCTTAAGTTTTTATAAAAACCTAAGCTTATTTGCACATACCTTTTTGCTTAAACGCAATTTACTAGACTTTTAAAAATAATTAACTTTCCAAAAATACTTTTCATTTCACAAATTCACTTTCTAAAAATAGAAAGTCTTCCAAAAACTCTCATATTTTAACAAACTCATTTCTTTCACAAATGACACACTTCCCATTTTAATCCATCACCTAGACATCCACATATTAACCAAAACAATTCTCTCAAAATACCCAATCAATTTCATTATCACTATAAGTGATTAAAATGAAATTTCTCCATCAAATAACTCATTTCTCTTAACTTAACCTCTAAAACCTAAACTTATCTTAAATTACTAACACAAAAATACGTATACGTATAATTACTTACACAATTAACGCGAAACCGCTTCAATCACCGAAATCATTTCCTTGTCACCAAAAGTGAACGAAATGAACTTCATAAAATTCAACACAAATCCAATCCCAATGAGATGATCACGCTCAATGGATTGATTATCCAATCTCACATATCCCATACAAACACATATAAACACGTATAAACACATAACCATACATTGCAACAGATACATTTAGGTCAACACTACGGTTTGACCAACCTGCTCAAGTCATGATTGTCACAGACAAGTCAGTGTAACAAGTCGATAAACACACGCATATAGGCTATTTGGGTGATTTCATAAGTGTTGCCTTCTTGAACTATCTATTCCTGCTAATTAATTAGGTCTCAAAATGATGTAAATTCCAAGTTCTAAAGTCTATAATACTACCGGCACACTTAACATTTTGGTGGATTTTTGAAAAATATGATGGAAACAGAATATTAGGCTTAAATCTCACCAAGTATAATAAAAGGTAATGTGCATTCGGCAAAGATTAATTCTAGTTATTTAAGAAAAACTTGTCAAAAATGTTAAAAATTAGCATAATTTTCAAAGAAAACTAGAAAATCGAAGGCAAAACATACGTCAAGTATTAATTCTACTCCCACCCCCACTTGATTTGTATAATATCCCTATTGTATTAAGGAAATGAAATAAAAAGGAAAGAGTAGAATTAAGACAAGAAACTCTCTGAGCATTGCTTCGAGATTTGAAATTTGACGAAAACCTTTAGATTACTTCCGTCTTCTCGCAAGCTCTTAATCCCCTGTGATCACAAAACAAACCAAAGCATAAAATCGCTCTACAAGAATTATAAAGTGTACAAGAAATAAAAACCTAACTCACTTTCGTAGGAATCACGGATGCATTTAGCATATGCAACAAGCCTTTTAAACCACTTGGTGGCCCAAGTGGACGAGTTTAGTCTCGTATGGGATTCCAGAGAACATACCCACAAAGTCCATTTACGTATACAAGGTTTATACATGTTTAAAACTTAAATTTTTAGAATTTCAGAAGAAGGTTACGGCGTAACTAAGATTGTTACTTCGTAATCAAGTGGTAAAAAAATTAAGTTTTAAAGGTGTTACGGTGTAACCAGTAAATAGGTTACGTTGTAACTATAGTGGTTACGGCGTAACTAAAGTTGTTACGCCGTAACTGCTGCAAATTCAGCAAAGTTACCACATGATTATTAGTCGAGCCGGTCTCGATAATTGCCTCCTAGCTTCTGGATTCTGTAAAACAAAGTAAGAAACATGCAAACCAACTAATGCAAAAAGGAAATTTCATTAAATAAAAGACGGGTTGTCTCTCGACAAGCACTTTTGTTTATTAACGAGCCTTTAAGTTAGACTCATGACAATTCTACGTCATCTCGTCTTCATAATTTTCAAAAACCTCTTCCATGATATTGCTTCTTATAGTAGCGACATTGTTCCTAGTTCGAGGTAATTCTTCTGTATTTGAAACTTCAAGTTTCGTGTAAAACTCTCCTGGTCCTAAACTATATCGGGTAATTTTTACTTGTTCAATTATGATTGGAAGTGGTTTTATATACGGCATTCCTAACAGACTACATCATCATCATCTATTATATTCCTCCTCATCTAAATCCATGAACCCATCATATGACGTTGGTTTGAGATAATCAATTATCACTTTAATGTCGTTTTCGTCATCAGACATCCCTTTGAACCATTCTTCATGTGAGTTATGACTGATCCTTTCTCGTATTTTATTATTTCCACCATCCTCGCATTGGTCGGGGTCATAAAAGTCATTGTTGTCATCGTAATCAACTCTGAATCGCTTTCTCCAGTGTACGGTGAGGATTTTCTTTTTCATCGTTTCATCGACTTCCCCATATTTAATTTTTAACCAATCATTTAAACTTAGATCATCCCATTCTATATTTGTGCGGTTGTTATCGTTCTTACTTTTCCAATAACATCGAATTTCATTATTGCGTGAGCTTTGTTGATCCCTTCTTAACAGATCTTTGATTAGCTTGTTAAAGCTTTAGTTATCTTAGATAGATCTAAAACAACTCTGATAGAAACCTTGAGTAATATATAAAGATTATGCGGAATCTAATCTTTATACACCAGAAGAACAATAAAGCAATGTAATAGTAACACAAGATCTTTCTCTTAACTCACAATATATTGAATGATTTACAAAACAACTATATGTTTTGCCTAATAGCTATGACTTTTCTATATGATTGATGTATATCTAACTATGTCGTAGGGTTCCTTTTATACACTAAGGAAAACCCTAATGGGCTTACAAAACGCGTTAAGTGATCATGCATATCTATTCCTAATATATCTCATGCATATCATATAAGCGTTACTAACTTCTTATACTAACAATACTAATAAACTAACCAACAGTACTAATAAACTAACATTTTGTACTGGCAGTACTAACAATACTAACTATTACAACTAGCAGTACTAATGACTTAGTTTATTTTCTTCAATCTTCAGTATCAGCAAAAATCTTCAAATAGCAGTACTAAGTCCTTCAACAGTATAAACTTGTAGAAGCCCTTAATTCCCAACAATCCTCCCCTAAACTTGTGATATATCTCCAAATCATCAAGTTTCTTGAATTAAAACTTTTGGCTCTGAGAGGATTCTTCCAAACCACTTCATCTTCTTGGTTTGTTGGCTTCTGTGAAGATCTTCATAACTAGATATTTCGCCATCTCACTATCTTCTTCTACTTGCAGCCTTCTACTTAGCATCAAATTCATAACTGCAGTTGACAATGGATAATCCTTTTCTATCAACATATAGATATCATGTCCTCTTGTTGAAGATACATGATGTACTCCACATGTACCATACAGTCTCCATGTCAAAGGATCATACATATATCTTTGTAGCTTCCACAACACATCATCTTTATCTGGTTCAAACAACCTCTTTAGTTCAACCCATAAAGCTCTTTCCTTATCTTCAGTAGGTTCTGCTGATCTAAATCTTTCTTTAACTAAACTCCATAATGTAACAAGGTCTTCTCTGTCAAATCCTTTGAGCATATCTTCAAAGACTTGATATGCCTCTGTGATGTTTCTAACCCTGATAATCTTCCAATATTTTCTTGATCCTTCAGTATGAATTTCCCAGTCTATGATAGGATATTTTACTTGTAAAGCTTCTGCCTTAATTTCTTCTACTGGAACTATCTCCATCATCTTCTTAAGTTCTTCTTCAGATAATTCTTTTGGTTCTTCAGTAGGTTGTTCTTGAATAGGTTCTGACCTTGAAGCTTCAGCTGTCCTTAACTTCTTGAAACTTTCTTGAAGTAGTGTCTCTTCTGCAATTCTCTTTGTCTTTGTCTTTTCAACTTCTGTATCCTTCTTAAACAAAGTTTGTATCTTATTATACTCTTCTTCAAATATGGGTCTGATCTCATCATAGCTCATTCCTTTGAAGTAACCCATCTTGTATCCAGCCATATTCTTCAAATAAATCATCATATTCTTCCTTGCTTGAGCTACTGATACTGGTTTCTTCTTGAGAGTTTGATATCTTTTTATAGTATCTGACTGTCTTTCTTGAACTTGTTCAGCAACAATATTCCAGTCAATATTATGAGTTTCTTCCCTTTCATCTAACTGTTTTTGTAACTCTAGAGCTTTTTCAAAATCAATCATTTCCTATTCTTTTCTTGCCATTTCTTTATCATTTAGCTTTTGAGCTACCTTTTCATCAGTACTAATCTATTCTTTACCTTGAACTTCCTCAACAGTACTAAAAAGACCTCCAACAATACTATGTCTTGAACTGTCAGTACTTCTTCTTCTAGTGTAAGTCTTTACTTTTTCTCTGGATGCATCTGCAAGGATCTTAGCTGCACTGAGAACACTTAATTGAGCTTCAGAACTATCTTGGCATTATTCTTCACCTTGTGTAACTTTTGTAGGAGTAAACTACTACAATGTGAATCCTTCATATTCTGTCTCTGTCATCCTCCCCTGTTTGGAAGTATCCTCTGAAACTAGATCCTCCTCATCATCAGAAATTACCATCCTTGCCTTTCTCCTTTCTGTGGTAGATTTTAGCTTGGCTTCCAAATGTTTAACCTTTTTTACCAACTTTGTAAGAGCCTTACCATAAATCTTCCTAGTCTGTTTGAGATCATCCTCCAAGTTGGTGACTTTGTCAGATAACTTGGTACATAATTCCTTCAATTCATTAAGTTTCTTGCTGCCCTCATAACTTTCAAGTGTGTGACCTCCTGAGAAAGGTGAATCATGGGGCATGGGAGATGGTTTTTGAGTTGGATATGACATGGTGAAGGAATCAGTTATAGGTTCAGTTATAGGTACTTGAGAAGGTTGTTCTTGTGATGATATTAGTTGAGATGTTGTGGGTTGTGAGGTAGGTAGAGAAGCAATGGGTGTGTGTTGGGACTCAACAGTGATTGTTGGTCCTTCACCCTGACCAGGTTGGTCATGAATCATCATAGTATCAAACAGAGGAACGTGTACGCCTAAAAAACCTCTTTTGATGTTGCTAAAAAGTTTTTGTGTTAAAGAAGGAGCAACATATGTTCTGTTATGTTGATTAAGAAGCCTTTTCTCTTTATTCAAAGTAATTTGTATAAATCATGGATACATCAAAAATTTTGTTTTACTATCTACATTTTTCACCATACCATCAAAAATTAGTTTTGAAAACTTAAAAGTCCTGTTTGTAGCTAAACAAATGATTGCAGTTGCAATATTACTAGAAAATTGTTCCCATGAAGTTTTCTTAGGACTTAAACAATGTAATATGGTATGGTTTAAGAATCTCTATTGGGGTGAAAATTTACCTTTTTGAAAAGTAAGTTTGTCATCATTTGAAACGTACCCCATTAGAGTGAGCTGATCAAAGATTTCAGTATTAGGCAAAGAACTAATACCATCTGCATCTGCTAATTGGAGATGTCTCCTAACAAATGCTTCAGTAATAACAATTGTTTGCCCATCAACTGTGATAGTTAGCTGTTGTTCTCTATCATTAACTGTATTGACAGTAATAGTCTTCCAAAACTGTTCAATTAGAGAAACATAGATAGTAGGGTTTGCCGTTAAAGCATACCTGATATGGCTACTAGCAAGAAAGTCTACTATCTGATGGAATTCCTCACTTCCAGTTGGCTTTTGAAGAAAAGCCACCATGTTATGCTTGTCGCAGAAGTCCACATTAGCCATGTGTATATAAGTTATGAACAAAATACTGATGTGAGTGCTAGGTTAAGATCGATTTAGAATGAATTAGTGTTTGGTAAAAGCAATTGAGATTTTATAGAGAGTATATAAGATTTTGATAGCGGATAAGAGAATAAATTGTATCTTTAGCTTTAAAAGAAATCGTGTAAATAAGGTAAAGATTACAATTATCAAAATTAAGAACCTTATATACTTAGTCAGTTACGTAAAAACCTCAACGGTAATATTTAAGGAGTTGAAAATCTGTTATTGACCAAACAGTGTAAACGGTAACCCAACAGTACTAACACTAGCCTAACCGTATTAACTTTTGTCTAGCAGTACTAATATTTTTGCCCATCAGTATTAAGAATTTGCCTAGCAGTATTAACTTTTTCTCCAATAATCATGCAACAACATGCCTCTATTCCTCACAAACACACTAGAAACAACTAGATAGACATGTGAGAATTCATGAGGATCCATTTTTATGCATAACCCATGAATAGAAGTCAAAAACTGTTAACCAAACCAAAATACTACATTTGACCCATTTATTCCCAAATTTAACCTCAAGTCATCTCACCATCTTAGTTAAAAGAATAGTTTTTGGCAAACTATCAGCCATCAACGGATTTGATTATTCTTTACCAGTTACCGTTTGCCCTGGAATAGCCAATTCTTTCTTGTTTATTAGACATGGTAAATTGATGACCATTTGTTATGTGGTGTACAACCAACACTAAAAGGACATTCATGCTATCATAAATATCCTCCCCTCAACTCCAACCATACAACATTTTCACCAAATCAACATATCTATTATTAATCAAATAACCTTTAAGCTCTAAACCTGCAAAATGTTAAACACAAAGAAACACAATCCAAAACATCTTGCATATTGCTCATAAGAGAATTAGTTTCTCTTGGGGATCCAAGTCATTACTGACTTTAGTCTGCCTGTTGGATCAACATAGTCAAATTGCTTACTAATGTATGATCCACTATTTTTAAAGACATGATCTAGAACATTAATTTTAGGTCTCCAAACTCAGCATGCTAAGGACTTAACAACATTAATCCCTTGTTCCCTAACATCACTTGTCACTCTGTTTCCATTAGCAGTATTAACAGAATTTACCTTAGCAGTATTAACTTCATTGGTACTGCTAGGAGTTGAAACAAAGGCCATATTCTGAGAGCCTGAATTTGAGCTTGATGTAACAGTTCTTTTGACTTCTTGTTCAATAATCTTAAAATTGTTGTAGAGATCATCAAAGCTCATTGAGTCAAGATCTGGTTTGTTCCTCTAGACCACAACATGAGTGTTCCATTCAGAAGGCAGACTTCTCAAGAACTTTAAATTGAAATCTTCTTGAGAGATGTTTTCACCCAAGATGGCTAACTAGCTAACAATTTTCTGAAGCCTGTTAAAGATAGAGTCAAGTGACTCTATGCTTGGAGCGTTGAAATTTTCATACATCTGCTTCAGAAGTGTCTTTTGAGTCTTCTTTGTGGCATCATTGCCACCAAATCTTGTTTGTATGGCAGCAAACAAAGTCTTGGCATCCTTGTATTGATTAAAAGTCAATTGATGTTCATTTGGAAGTGCCATTAGCAACATACTTCTGGCTTTTACATCATTCTTCTTTTGGGTCTTCTCTTCAGTAGTAACAGGACCTGGTATTGTTGAAGTAGAGGTACCATCTGCATTTGTTGTTGTTCGTGCTACAGGATTGAAGGAATTGCCATTTTCTATGATATCCCATAGAGCATAGTCTTGAATTTGAAAGTATTGCTCTATTCTGAGTCTCCACATCTCATATTCACCTTGCTTGAGAAGTGGCAGTTTTGCAACAACATTGGTTTGTGTAGTTTCTAGATCCATCTCTTTTGTAAAAAGAGTTCTTCTTTGTTTGTTTCTTCTAGATCAAAGTTTCAGAACACAAGGCTCTGATACCACTTGTTGATCCCTTTTTAACAGATCTTTGATTAGCTTGTTAAAGCTTTAGTTATCTTAGATAGATCTAAAACAACTATGATAGAAACCTTGAGTAATATATAAAGATTATGCGGAATCTAATCTTTATACACCAGAAGAACAATAAAGCAATGTAATAGTAACACAAGATCTTTCTCTTAACTCACAATATATTGAATGATTTACAAAACAACTATATGTTTTGCCTAATAGCTATGACTTTTCTATATGATTGATGTATATCTAACTATGCCGTAGGGTTCCTTTTATACACTAAGGAAAACCCTAATGGGCTTACAAAACGTGTTAAGTGATCATGCATATCTATTCCTAATATATCTCATGCATATCACATAAGCAGTACTAACTTCTTATACTAACATTACTAATAAACTAACTAACAGTACTAATAAACTAACATTTTGTACTGACAGTACTAACTATAACTAACAGTACCAACTATTACAACTAGCAGTACTAAGTCCTTTTAACAGTATAAACTTGTAGAAGCCCTTAATTCACAACAAGCTTCCCCCGTCACACTTTTCGCTTGATGGGTTGCAAGATGCCCATACCTCTTGAATCCCATTATTTTGTCTGTAAATCGGGGTGCACCAGTGTGGTCTTCCTAAAATGGGTCTAGTATTTTCTTCAATGGCTTCCTGGACGGTTAAGGAACACTTATGAGTTATTTCATCGTATGTTTCCTGAGCTACTACCTCATAGGTGAAAAGATCAGTGTCTATTGCAAGGATTTGGCATGATTCACGTATTTTAGTAATGTATGTGAATAAATCAGATTCTATGTTCATCAATTCATCCTCTTCTGCTATCATGTTGTTGTAGATCATTAAGACCGATTCATTTCTTATATCAGGTAACCCACTTTTCATTTTAAAAATAACCTTTTCGTTACCAACTTCTAGAGAAATAGATTTCTTTAAGACATCAACTTTAGCGTGGGCAGTTGCGAGCAGCGTTCTTCCTAGAATGACATGCATCCTAAAATCTTCCAGGACATCAAGCACAATAAAATCTATGGGTAAAATAAATTTATCGATTTTTATCAGGAGGCTCCTAACAATCCCTTTCGGACTGCATTTAGAATTATCAGCCAGTTTTATGTTTATTTTCATTGTTTTAAGCTTTCTTATACTTTGACGTTTATACATAGAAAAGGCATGATGCTAATACTTGCCCCTAAGTCTGCTAAAGCGTTGTTAAAGTCTAACCTTCCAATAGAGCAGGGTAGGATAAAGCTTCCAGGATCTTTCTCCTTCGGGGGTATTTGGTTAAATAGAAGGGTTGAGCATCTGCGATTTATTTTAACGTCTTTATTTTCCATGATTAATGGCTTGTTGGCTACCAGGTCCTTCATAAATTTAGGATACTCTTCGGATTAGGGGTGAGCATGGTTCGGTTTGGTTCAGTTTTTGTATAAAATCGAAACCGAACCGAAAAATTTCAGTTTTTGATTTTTAGAAACCATTCGGTTTAGGTTTTGTATCGGTTTGATTTTTCGGTTTTCAGTTTGGTTTTTCGGTTTCTATACGATTTATTGAGCTTTACTTTTACAAAGTCGGTTTGGAATATACCATAAACCAACACCTTCAAAGCTTTAAAGAAACAATTCAAACATGAAAAACAAAAAACACAACAATGATACTAAGAAACAAACGACCATATAAAATACTAAAAAAATGTTTATGTGTTATAAAGCAACACAATAACAACGATAAAACCTAATGAACACAAAAAAACTCCTAGAAGAGAACTTATTGTGTGTCCTAAATGGCATGTTCAAGAAGTATATGAAACAAAAAGTAGTTACTCAACATGATATAGTTAATCTAGCGGAGCATATTCATCGTCCCTTAGCTTCGATTAGAAATTATTTTTTTTCCATGTTTATAAAGATCGGTTCGGTTTATATCGGTTTTTTTAAATGCTAAAAGCCAAACCGAACCAAAAACTTTGGTTTTTCAAAAAACCGAAAACCGAACCATCGGTTTTTCAATCGGTTTTGGTTTTTTAGGTTTTGGTTATTCGGTTCTCTTCGGTTTAGGTTCGGTTTTTCGGTTTCCTGCACACCCCTACGTCGGATTGCCTGATTTCCTTAAGGAAAGGTCTATTTGTCTTAATTTTCTCTAGGCTTTCCATGGTTTCGTGGATCAATGCTTCTTCGGCATGTTGTTCAAGCCTTCTGGGAAAAGGAATCGGGGGAACATATGGTTCTATATAATGGGTTGTTGTTTGTTTTAAATCTTTATCAGGGGTTAATGTAACATTTTTAAGCTCATCGTCATCTAAAAATCCGGATTGAGCCGAAAAGTACTCGATTTCTTATGGAGGGTAGTAGAATGGGGTGTATAGAGGTATTCCATCATTAGTGAAGATTGCTTTGCAATCCTCATTTTTATCTGTCTTAGTTACTGCTTCCTTGGCCAAAGTTGTCACCCTGGATTTTAGCCCTTGGATGATTACCTCATGGTGGTTTTGGCTTTTTTCTAAGTTATGGAAAAAAAGTTTTTAGCCATTCGTCTTGTTTTACCTGTCTCATAGAGGCTTCCTTGATGTATTTCTTAATTGTTTCGGCCAAGATTTGTCTCCCTCCATTATTCCCATTAAAAGGAGTTGTTCGACCAAATTCTCCATATCTGACCTCCTTAACTTGTTTAACCTCCTCGTTGAGGGGATAATCCTTGTCGAGGTGAGGTCCTTTGCAAATTTGGCATCCAGCCTGGATTGCATGAACGCTTTCCTTTAGCTTTTTCATGTCTCTTCCTAGGTTGTCCAACTTATTTACCAAAGTAGCTAGTCCATCCTTGCTATTACTGCTTCCGATATTCCTACTTGTTGTTCCGTTGTGCCATTTTTAAGAATGGTCAACCATGGTCTGAATTGCTATGAGAGCTTAGGCCAGTCTTGTCCCGGGGATAGTCCTTGTGAAACAAGCATTTGACGGTTGATAGTGCTCAAACCCTTATAAAAGATATTAACCTTTTGATGACTGTTGATGTCATGAGTAAGCACTTGTATAGCAGGTCATTATACCGTTCCCAAGCCTGGTATAATGATTCGTCTCCTTCTTGCTTGAAGTTGTGAATATCTTCAAGCTGCTTTACGGTCATAGAAGGTGGGCAGTACCTTTGGATAAAGGCCTTTTTGAAGAGGTCCCAGGTATTGATAGTCCTTAGGGCTAGTCTGTCCACCCATTGCTTTGCGGATCCGATAAGAGTAAAGGGAAAACTTAAAGCATGACTGCATCTTTAGAGACTCTGGGAATGTTGAATAAGCCAACAATGCTGAGGACCCGATCAATGTGATTGTGAGGATCCTCGTCTTTGTTCCCGGAGAAAGTGTCTTCCCTCAATTCGCGCATGAATTGACTCTTGAGTTCGAAGTTGACATTGCCTCTGATTTCGGGTTTTACCACGCCCGGTGCCTGGTTTTCTCGTGACAATGCTAAGTATTGTTCCATGGTGAGAGTATCGACGTCTACTCCTGCCATAGTTCCTGCAAATATAAAGTTAAGAAAAAGAAGAGAAATAATCAAATAATCAAATTAATTCTAATTTTAGCTCACCGACAGCGGCGCCAAAAACTTGATGCGTATTTTCTTTGAAATATATTTTTACCAAGTTTTAAATTTATAAAACTCAATCTACCTGATAACGCACTAATGGGCAGAGAACCCGATCGTGGGTAGTAGAGAATGGTAAATCCGAGGTCGTCCCAAGAGCTAAGTTGTAATTAGTTTTAATTTGAAATGTCACGTTTTGAAAATGGTTTTTGATTTGAATTGAAGTGAATTAAAAATAACAATAAAATAAATAACTAAAAATAAAAGAATTGGAGATATTAAGAGAGAAAACATGCTAACCTAGTTACTTCATTACTGTTGTTATGAAAACGCTTTCCTATGAAATGTTAAACTATGGTTTCATTAGTGGTTTCAAAAGTCGATAGACCTGAATGTGCATATATAGTCTATCCTATACTTCCTGTGATTCTGAATTAAACCTAAATCATCCGGGAGGTAGGTTATCTAGGTTGCAATGATTAATCCTAATTATTCCCAAAACATATCTAAAAACCTGTGAAGATTATTAACCATCTCTGAAAGAGTTCATGTGCTTTTTAAGTATTGAGTGATAAGTGCGGTGACCGGTTAGTTCCTACACTAGGTAAGGAGTTTGTGATCCTCCCTAGTACCTATTGAATCCCATATTGACAAGATAATCTAATTATGGGGCAAGCTAGGTTCAAACCACCTGTACTACCAAAACCCAGGGTTACACGATAGTCAAGGAATATCTAATGAAACCATAATCTAATAGGAAACAAACATCATAACAACAGTAATTACATAACTAGGACAACACTTTAAGTGCTTAGCCGCTCATGGTAATGGAAACACAGCAAGAAATAGAAGAAATCATAGATTGAAAACTCATAATTCTTACAGTATTCGTATTTGAAAGATTAAATACAAAAAGTAAGTAAAGTGTGATCTCCCTTGGACTCCAGGTGGAATTATTCGAAGGTTGGAAGCCTTTGTCGCCTCTCCAATTGGCTGTGGAGGAAGTGATGTCGGAATAGCTTGAATGGGGCCTCTATTTATAGGTATCGAACCTGTTAAGGTGCAACCAATAAAGGTGTTACGCCGTAACCTTCTTACACGGCATTCCATATTTAAGCAGTTGTTACGGCGTAACCAGATATGGTGTTACGCCGTAACATTCTTCAAATATTTACACTTTAAGTCCTTTTTCCCTTGTTTCTTGTCACATTCTTGCATTTCACCTGAAAACTACAAAATGATAGAAAATATCTCATTTTCGAGTGTTAGTGAAACATTTGCAGGTAATATAGGGGGTATTTTGCCACCAAAAAGTATTAAATATTTGATGTTATCAAAATTTGTTGTACTTCTATACCAACTTTAGATGCACCTTTTCCAAGGAGATTGCTTTATTTCTTTTGACATAAATCAATCTTTTTCCCGCCTTGTAAACCGTATAGAAGTGAAACAACACGTTTCAACTTCTGTTAAAGAGATAGACTACGCTCAGCTTAGAATTATCAACCAAGCTGAACTGAAGCTCTAACCAAGGGCCTTCTTTAGTTTCTGTACCGGTACATAAACTGAAGTGAAGATACTTCCTAATCTTCTAAGGACCTGAAGAGTTGACGCTGAAGAAACTTTAGCGACTCAAACTGAAAGACTTCAGCTTGAGTAATACTTATTGGATTTTATGTTTAAATCTACTAAAAGACTAAAGGGCTCAGGATCTGAACCCAACAATGTCCCCTTATTTGAATATATAAATAGCCTAAGTTAAAATCAGTTGTAAGTGAGTAAAACAACTTCTTCTTACACAACTGATGTAAATTTAACAACATAAACTAATAACCATTCATTTTAACTTTCATTACATTACATTTACAAAAGATAAAGTTATTACAAACGATTTCTATTCTACTGCCTTAGCTGCTCAATGAACATCTTCTTCATGCTGAACTAGATCACTTGTGTTTCTTTGTTGACCTAGAGTAGTCTTTTAAGTCATTGGTTCTTCTTCCTTTCTTGTTTGCTAATTCATTTAGCTCATTTAGAGGGTCTTGTTTTTTGAGGGGTTTGCTGAAGTCAATCTTTAGTTCTTTTTCAGTTTGCTCAAGGTATTCCATTCTTGTCTTTATCAATCCATAGATGGTTTTCCATCTTTTTTCTCTTCTATCAGGACAAGCTTGTACCACCTGTCTCCATTCAGCCAGATGTAAGTCACAGACTTTGAGATTTTCAATGACTTCACTTAACCCATCTTCCCTATATACTTTCAGTGAGATAGGGCCCTTTTGTGTGAGAATATCACAGTTTATTATCTTTGATCTTTTTCTTCTTTTCAGCATCTTGTCACAATATTTATCAAAGAGTAACTTCTTGTTGTGGTATTGTTGTACCACCTCAATGCCTAAAAGATCAATTAATTGTTTTTGTAGGTTTGTTTCAGCATCTTTGGTGTTCTTCTCCCCCTCAGCAGGTGAAGCTGTTGCTTTGCCTGCTAAAGGAACATTCATGCTTGTAGCCCCTAATGTATTTTCCACCATGGTGGCAAACCTGTTTAAGGTATCAATAACCTTGTGCAAAAGACTTGGAAGAGAATCCAAATTCTTGAGCTTTTCTTGAACTGAAGAAACTTGACTTGGCAAATTAAGAAACTCTGCTGGAAGTTTCCATTGAATGTTCTTCAGTTCAGCTACCTGGGATGAAAGACTAGAGATAGTGGAAGTAAATGTCTCCAGTTTTGCTTGAATCTCTTTTAGATCCTGTAGGTTCCATGATCATTCAATCACAACCTTAATTATGATATGTATAATCAAGATGCAAGAAATTAAAGACTTTATTGATGAAAAGTGAGACAAAACATAAAATGGAGGCTAAACCTAATCTTGACAATGACTTGGTGTATATTGGAATTTCTTACCATAGAAAAAGAAAAACAAGAGTATAAATACTCTAAGGGGGGCCGGCCTATGTAGGCTTTTGTGGGCCTTTTGCGGACTTTTTGCTCAACGGCCCGTTTACATTACAATACATTAACTAACGAGCTATCAAACGTCGTCTAACTTCGAGTGACCGAAACTTCTTTGTTAGACTTCAATTCTTTGTTTCTAACAATCTCCCCCTAGGAGAGGTCACTCGAGATATGCACATCTTAATTATAGATTTCAATTCTTTTCCCTCGAATCCAGCAGCGCTAATTATTTGAATTCTAGCATATACTGCCAGTGTCTTCAGCTCGTAGTCTTTTGGGGTTCTTCACTTGATGTATTTGTGCTTCAGTAGTAATCCAATCTTTGAAACTTGATCTTGATCTTTAGAACTTGAATTACTTGTTTTGATAACTTGATCTTGATCTCTAGAACTTGAATTACTTGTTTTGATAACTTGATCTTGATCTCTAGAACTTGAATTACTTGTGATCTTTTCTTCATTTTGCCATTTGTTGAACTGTGGTCCGACATGCTCATATTTGTTGTAATCCTGAAAGCTTTTGTGATCTTTCTTCTTCTAGACTTCATGACTTTAACATTTGAAGAAGACATTGATTCAGAGGTGCGGAAGCTTTGTAAACTCAGCTTTCTTGATTTCTTCAAATCTTAGAGTGTAAGCATGTGTCTTTCAACGGATTCTTTGAGTACGAACAATATAGTTTTTAGCAAACTATCAGCTATCAACGGATTTGATAAGTCTTTACCATGAGCCGTTTGATATGGACTAGTCAATGCTTTGTTGCAATTACAAGGTGCAATGATAACCTTATAGTTTTTAGCAAACTATCAGCTAGGAACGGATTTGATATCTCTTTACCAGTAGCCGTTTGCTCTGGAGTAGTCAACTCTTTGTTTTAGAAACATGGTGAGTCGATTACCATACAGTATGAATATTGCACCTGTGATCAGATAGATTCAATAAAGAACCTTATTGACAGGTTTTCCAGCTCAAAGCCTTTAAGTCCTCCAATACCGAAGTACCAGATTCCCGTATGCTTGCTGTTCTCTAAACCAAATGTCCGTAGACTTACACACTATGAGTATTTCTACTATAGAATGGTAAAGACTGAGTCAGTACAGTTACTATCTGCTGACTATACCGTATAATTCCTGTTCAGCGTTTTACTTCTTAATACAATTAAGTACCGTAGAAGGCCAATGGCAAAAAAATGATTTGAAAAAAACATTCGATGTGCTTATGAAATTTATTTAGGACACAACGAAAGTTTAAATCAGAATGCTCTGATGATGTTTTGAAAGATATCTCGAAAGATATGAAGTGCCTCATGGCTCTCATCAAACTCATACAAGTATTTGTAAGACGAGTCATTCTCACTAGTGGATACTGTCCGAAGACAAGTATATGAGTATTCTACGAATACCCTGGTGATATAACATCTCATTCCTTCGCATTCCTCAAGATCACTTTCCCAATCATGAAACAAAAGATTCTTTGTGAATTATCAAGATACTTATGTATAACACAAAAGTTTTGGTATGTTGACATTGTTGAGTATATTAACACTTTTACTCCCCCTATACATGTGCATCAATATTCGAAAGATGTTTTGCACATGCAAGGATAGGACTTAGCATTTTGAATCAATCGAATCATTAGTTATCAGTTCACATTTTAAGTCGCATTTTCTCCCCTGATCAAAAGTATGCAACTTTTGTATGGTTTTGATCTAGAATGGACTTAAATGAATTAAACTCCCCCTCAATATGTGAGGTGACCTATTTCAGCACATATATCAAGTGATTATTGAAACAAGACCTTAAAGATTCTGAGACAGGAGTGATACTGCAATCTGTCTGAATTTGTAAGCAGTTGGTCGTTTCAATCTTTCAGCAATAGAATCAGCAACATTGCGTCCAAGTTGACCTGCAAAATTGTTAGTAGTACTAATTCTCCCCCTCAAACAATGACCCGTGTCAATGTTTAAATAGTGACCCCGAACATGCTTGATAGATCAAATTGATTATAAGAAAATTGGTCGGTGTCATAGACGACTTCTCGTCTGTTAAAGAAATAACGCACTAAAATGTACATTATATCTTGGGTTGCATGGATATAAAGTAATCCATGCCCAGGAGAACTAAATCACCTGGTAGTAGGAACAGCTGTCTTTTTGGCGACAAACTTTCCTAAGGGTTAGGACCGGGTTACAGTCTAAAATAACTGCAAGCCATCTAGACTAAAATTTTAAGAGTTTTTTTTTGTTTTTTTTTGTTTTTTTTTGTTTTTTTTAAATAAGTATATACTAATATACAAAGTATACAATGCGAGAACCTTGTTACTCGTTGACTGACTCTTGTAGTTCCTTCAGAGTTTCTAGAGACATTTGTTTTACGCCTAGCAGTGGGAGTATTGTTTCGAAGCGTTCCCTTGGTAAGGCCTTCGTGAAAATGTCTACCAGTTGATATTTGGTTTCTATAAAGTACAATTAAACAACTCTTCTTTCAACTTGCTCTTTGATGAAGTGGTGATGGATATCAATGTGCTTAGATCTGGAATGTTGAACACTGTTACAGCATAATGCAATAGCACTTTGATTGTCACAATACAAAGGAATCTTGTTGAGCACAAAGCCATAGTCCGATAGTTATTTATTCATCCAGAGGACTTGTGCGCAACATCTAGACAGAGCTATGTATTCTGCCTCAGTAGTAGAGATAGCAGTACTCTTTTGCTTCTTCAAAGACCAGCTTACAAGCCTATCTCCAAGAAATTGAGCGGAACCAGACGTACTTCTCCTGGTGTCTTGACAACCTGCATAATCAGCATCTGCAAAGGCTTTTAGCGCAAAACCAGAGTCCTTTGGATACCACAGACCCATGTGAATGGTTCCTTTGAGGTATCGAAAGATCCGTTTAATAGCATGAAGGTGCTTGTCGGTAGGCTTTGCCTGATACCGAGCACACATACAGACAGCAAATACAATATCAGGTCTACTTGCACTTAGATACATAAGGGAGCCGACCATTCCACGAAAATGTGTAGGGTCTATGAGTTTTCCTCCCCTATCTTCATCTAGATTCGGACGCTCCGCCATAGGAGTGTCAATTGGGGTGCTAGTGTCAAAACCATATTTTTTTAAAATTTCAAGAGCATATTTTGACTGGTTTATGAAGATGCCTCTGGGATTCTGCGAAACTTGTAATCCTAGAAAGAAAGACATTTGTCCCATCATCGACATCTGAAACGTTGAATTCATTTCGTGTGCAAAAAGTTGGCAGGACTTAGGGTTAGTGGAGGCAAAGATAATATCATCAACATATATCTGCACAAGTAAAATGTGTTTGCCTGTTTTCCTGGTGAAGAGAGTTGGATCGACCACGCCCTTCGTAAATCCTGTCGAGATGAGATACTTGGATATTGTCATACCACGCACGTGGAGCTTGCTTTAGCCCATAAAGAGCTTTCTTCAGCCTGTACACATGAGTAGGATGCTCTGGATCTACAAATCCTTCAGGTTGATCCATAGACTACTTTATTCAGTTCACCATTTCTGGAAGGTGGTTTTCTACATCCATTCTGAAAGTTAATCATGTTCTGGCATTGCTGCATTTTGCTACGAAGACGTCTGATAAGCTTCGAGTCGAGCAATGTGAAAGGATTACTTAAAATCCAATTCCAACTTCTTGCCGATAACCTTTTGCTATCTAACCAGCTTTGGTTCTTCAACACTTCTCATATTCATCCACTTGATCTTGAATATCCTATTTATGTGGATGATTAGAATATTGTCTGGATGTGGGTACAAGTTAATTACATCAAGACGTTTCGAGCTCATGAAGTAGTTCTTCTTGCATAGCCTCAATCCAGCATGAATGCTCTAAGGCTTGTTTATAGTTCTTTGGCTCGACATGAGTTAGAAACTCGTTGAAGAAACACCACATGGCATCTGTCTCTAGTTGTTGTCTGGTAGATACTGGACGATGTAAGTCGCCAATCACGTTTTCTAACGGATGATCCTTAGTCCACTTTTGCACATGAGTTATTGGTGAGTTAAGAGTAACATCTACAATGACTGTGCCGGAAGAGGATGCTGCTGAAGCGGTTTCAGGAGCGATATAGGGTTCAAACAAATCACTGTCATTTGTAGGTAACGGTGTCTCTATTCCTGTAACACCAGTGTCTGGAGGTGGTGTTTGTGATTCTGAAGAACTGGTAATAGCTGCAGGAGCGTCTTCTGTGTTAATCGTTATAGAAGGTGAACCAGTGGCCATCTCGGGTGCCAGGGCAGCATTAACACGAACTAGGGGAATTCCTCATCATCATCAAACAAGGGTTGGAATAGGTCCTCTAATTGTTTCGCTGATGGAGGGACACTAGGTTGTTTGTAGGTCATTTACCAAAGCTCAGAATGCAGCGTCCGGAATGTAAAGTCGGAATCTCGGGTCCGAGCACCGATATGTATAGGAGACCATAGGGTGAGGCTTGAGTCTTGTACTGCTTTTGTTTACAGAACTCAATCCTTCAAAAAGCTCGTCAAAGGTAACATGAACAATTTATTGTATCTTATGAGTTTTCTTATTGAAAATTCGGTACGCCTTTCTTGGGGTGGGTGCATAACTAACAAAAATACCTATATCTGTCTTCGCCTTCAGCTTACCAAGATCATCGTAGTCATTTGTAGGATAGTATAAAGATCCAAATACTCTGAAGTTTTGTAATTCAGGCTTCTTTCCTTTAAGCACTTCATAATAGGTTTTTCCGTGAAGCGTGTGTATGAGAGATCTGTTAAGTGTATAACACGCAATGGCTACAGCTTCAGCCCAAAGAAAACTGTGAGCCTTTTGCAAAAATGATCAGCATTGTACGAGCAGCTTCCATAAGAGTTCGGTTTCGTCTTTCGACAACGCCGTTCTGTTGTGGAGACCGAGGTACACTTGTGTTATGAGTAATTCCAACACTCTCAAAGAATTCAGTGAGTGTTTTGTTAACAAACTCCGTTCCATTGTCCGTTCTTACATAACGAACAGTAGCATTAAGGGCACGCTGTGTAGTCACAATAAACTTCTTAAGTACTTCAGGAGTTTCGTCATTGGTCCTTAAGAATCGAACCCAACCAAATCTGGTGTAATCATCCACAATCACCAAAATGTATTTCTTCTTGTTTATACTTTCAACTCTTATTGGTCTGCAAAGGTCCATGTGTAGAGTATTAAGAATCTCAGTATTGGTGTTAACTGTCTTTAGTGGATGAGATGACTTCTTGCTTTTACCTAGTTGACAAGATGGGCAAAGGTGATCCTTGTCGTACTTCAACATAGGTAAACCTCTCACTAGATTGTTTTGGGCTAATTTGTTTAGAGTCCCGAAATCTAGATGGTTCAGACGACGATGCCATAACCATGACTTCGTTGAAGAGGCTTTGGTAAGCAAGCAAACTGGAGAGGCTGCCAACATCTCATTCAGCGATATGGAGTATAGATTTGTGGAGCGCGAACCCTGGAGTAGATCAACCATGTGTTTGTTGCGAATGTGACACGTATGTTGTCTGAAAGCAACTTCTAATCCTCCGTCACAAAACTGTCCGACTGAAAATAAGTTGTGGCTGAGTCCTTTAAGATAGTAGACTCTAGAGATGATAGTGTTCCCCAGTTTATAGTCACCATAACCAATGATTGCTGCAAATTGATCGTTCCCGAATCTCACTGTACTAATAAACTTATCCACGTAATTGATAAGCTCCGCGATACGAATCACCTGTTCATATGTCGTTTGAACATCTCTAATTTAGAGACCAGAGGACAATTTGTACTACCTGCAATAACATAAACATGTCCTGTGATTGGATGCCCAAAAGGGGTCCAGTTAGATATTATTCAAAAATACCAGATATTCCCTTAGAACCAGCTTTCTGATCGCTAAAAGTATAGTCAGTGACCCCAGAGATCATAGTGACTTAGAACTAGATTTAAGCATGGTTGTGAGTTCTAAAGGGCTCAACTATAAGGGTTCCGCAATCATAGTTAAAGGATACTTTTCATTATAATGGGAAAATGTCGGCCAGTGGGTTTCCATTGAGGCTTAACACTAGCAACTACTTTTGCTTTCCAACTTTTTAGTGTTTCATATTTATGTATGGGCTTGGGGGTTTTAAGATTTCAGTTTAAAGTTACGAACCACACACTTTCATGATTAAGGAAAAATTCAATCATTCATTAACACATTGCAAACATTGTTTGAATTCAAAACCAAAAGCCAGTTCGTTTAAACATTCAATCGAGAATCAACATATTCTTTTATTCAAATTTCCTATGGTGATCTTTACTCCTCATTCTCTTTCTCACTTATAGTCGGCAAAGGTACTTTGGGTTCTGAGTTCGCTCTTCTTAGACATAGGTTTGCTAGCTCCAGTGGCAGGTTTTACTCCTGTAGACAGATTAACAGGAACGTTAGGCTTCTTATTTTGTTGCACTACTGTTTTCTGTGTGGGTCTATTTGAAGGTCTGGGTGGTTTCTTAAAGGTAACTTGCTGTTTCTTAGGCAAAGGGGTAGGAACAGCCCTATTGAATTTCTTGGTGTGGAATGTACTCTCGGACTAATGGCATAATTCTAGAGGCAAGTACTTTGGGTTTCTCACATGCTATAGGTCCACTACATATTTTGCTAATCAACTCAGTTTTCAGTTTGGCATTCTCAGCAGTTAAGGCAGTGATCTTGCCCGTGAGCGCATCACCTGAGTGTGTATTGGATTTCGACAATTCTTAATAATGTCGTTTCACATTCACGTTTATTAAGTTTTAATTAATAATTAGGGTTAAGTTTTAATTAGTTTAATTAAACTTTTATAAAAAGATAAAAAATAGGGCTTTTATTTTTAATAATTTTCGGCAACTTTTCTTTATTTAGTGAAATTTTAGTTTACAGTTTAGGGATGTAAAAATTTGTTTATTTGCTTAATTGTCATTATTTGTTGCTTCTTAATTAGTAGTAATAGCTTATTCAAAATATTTTTGCTCCTTTCAAATCAGGATCCAAACCTAAACGTGGTTTCAATTTCACTAGTCATTGGGGAAACGACCCGGGTGATCATACTTGCCCGGTTTAAACATACGTATATTATATATTTTATATTATTTTTGTAAGTTTTTAACTTTTTACCTTAGTTAAAGGTGAATAGTTGGAATTTACCTAAGTGGTATTTTTATTATATATTTTATAGGTACGTAAAACTGCAATCACTAGCACAATAGAGCAGATATCTTTTGCTATACTATCAGTAATTAAGCACTCATTTTGAATCAAAAGATTTTTCTTCTTTATTTGCAAATTCTTTTTCTCAAGAACACACTGCTCATACTCTGTATCTAGCTCATCAAAAATTCGCATGAACTCAGTTACTTCTTTAACAAGATTTTCATCTAAGCTTTGTACAAGTTCTTTAACGTGTTCATAAAAAGGTATAACTTGTTCAGTAAAGGCCTTTTTAGTATGGACAAAACGCCATTCCCCTTGTTCGTGGAATGTGGGTGTTGTTCTTCGTTTTATTATCGTTTCAAATGCTGGAAAACATTCTTTGAGTTTGAGTAACTGAGCGCGCACTTTACTTGGTGCTGGACGAGTATGGACAAACGGAGTCACAGGTTTAGGTGGATTACTATTCTGACTAGCAATTTCTTCAGCAGGTAACCAATAAACCTGTTCTCGGGACAGTTCCTTCTGAGGAACAAAATGACTATACAAGGCATTAAGCTCAGCATAGTTTATGGGTTTAATTGTCCCTGGTCTTTCAGACATCTTAGCTCTACTGACTTCAGCCTGAACTAATGCGTCTTCACTGTCATTCACTCTAACAGGGCTATGAGTGGTGTTTAAAAGCGCATGACCATCATACAAGGTAGGTCGAGACAACTTAGCTTGTTTGAGGTTCCACGGATTGCTACTACCTAGAGCTGTTTTGTGTAAGTCATGTGTTGCTAGGTTAGGTCGTTTTGTTAACATTGGAATAGTTTGTGTTGGTTGTTGAAATCTTTGCAAAATTTCTGTTGCAACTTTATTAGCACTTTTTAAACAAACTATTTCTTCAAGGTACTTGTCCTCAAGGACCTTCTTTTCAGAAACAACCTTTTTACTTTCATTTTTCAAAGAGTTAATTGACTCAACGTTTTGAGAAAGTTTTGACTTTAGCAACACATTTTCTTCTTCAAGCTCAGCATTCCGTTTGTTACGTTGAATAATGGTCTGGTCTAAATCATGTTTGACTTTATTACGTTCTAGACTAACCATTTCTTGTTTGCATCTTGCAAGCTCAGCTCTTAAGGAGTCATTAACCAGGCTTTGTTCCTGATTAACCTTAAGGTGTCCGTCTAATTGGGTTCTCAAGTCATCTAAGATGGTAATCATGGATATCTCACCGGGTGGCGCAGAAGATACCTCAGTTGGAACATCTTGAACTTCGCTGTCAAGTTGGTACTGATGATACGGAATCGTATTGTCATCAATATCCGACTCAACATCGGAGTCTAGGTGTTCTTCCTGGTGCATCTCATGTGTCAACAGATGATTCACATTATCAAAGATTTGATTAGCATCAGTGTGTACCTCATTGACTTGACTGGTGGTTGCACCATTGGTTCCACTTGTGGATGACAAGTTAGCCATGAAAGCTGCTGCTGCATGAGGTCCTTCATCTACGTCAGAATCGTACGCGTCCTCATGGCTTACTTCGAACATGTTGGTAGTCGTAATAGCCAGTGGCTGATCATAAGGAGCTGTACATTCTACATCAGCAAGGAATGCTTCGGCTTCAGCATCTAAAACTGTTCCTTTCTCCTTAGCTTCCATTAACAGCATCTTGTCCTTGAAGTACTGAGAGTCTTTTACTCTCTTTTTCTCCTTACACTGCCTAGATACATGCCCTTCTCCACGGCAGTTGTAGCATATCACCTTCTTCCCTACGTTGTCCGTCATCTGCCCGTAGTTCTGTGTTCCTCGATTACCCGTATTACCAACATTACCCGGAGCTCTTCTCTGAACGGTTTCAGTAATAATCTGCCCGTCATGCACCGTAGCATGACTCCTTGAGTTGGACGATGTCCTGAGCTGGTTGTTGGTTGGAGGAAACTGCTTTTGGAAACCACTCAACAAGTTTACGATTTGGTTCATGGTTGCCAACATAGCATCATTGCTTGATTGAGGGACTTGTTGTGGGGTGGAGGAAGTTAGTGGTCCATATTGTGGTGGTGGTGGAGTAGTGGTTTGAGTTGGTGCATGGTAGTGTGTTGTTTGAGCTAGGTATGCCAAAGGATCAACAATGCTAGTAGACTGCTCCTGTTTCTTGAGTGTCTTCATAGCATGTGGTTCATATGATTTAAGGTAGGTATAAAGTTCAACATAGGTTGTCGCAGAAATATCCTTGTTGTTCTTCACATTGGTCACATACTTTGCCCAATACGGAGGAAGGTTGTTGACAAACTTGGTGTTTATCTAATGAGTAGGGATGTCAAGCTGAGTAATCTTCATATCATTGATCAGCTTGTGGAAACGAACAAAGTAGTCATGAATTGACTCATTTCCTATTGCATGAAATCGTTCGTACTCATCAAACAGTTCTTCCTTATTTTGTTGGAGAGACTTTCCCAAACCTTTCATTAGAAGCTCTACATTGTCCCAAATCTCTTTCCCAGTACGAGTCTGGTTTAGTATGTTGAATACATGTGTTGGGAGCCCTTGATTGAGAATGTTGGTTGCTTGAATATCAGCTAGTTCTTTATTGTTCTCAATCTCAGTAAACTCTTCATACCCGGCTTGTCTCCTCGTTACTGTAACTGGCACCTCACCTTGACCTTCTTCCACAAGTAATTTGGGGCTGCGGTAAGTCCGATTTGGATTGATCTCCAAAATTAAACTTATCCAAGAGGTCCCACGAATGTACTCTCTATACAAATTCTCCACATTTGGTTGTGTTTTTTTTTTCGTAGTCACTTTCTACCAACATGGGAGGACGATTGTCCGTACCCGCTACACTTGATTCCTTATCAGTTGACATTTTTGATTTAAGTATGAATGAACGGATCTCAAGTGATTGTTGTTATGTTTGATTTGTGTTTAGTTTGATGTTGTTTGATTTTTTTTTGTCCGGTTCACAAGAAATCAACTCGTTCGGTTGTCACAAGGTTTTGACTAGTTTATTAGATGAGGGTTTTTGACAGGTTTCAGGCTTATCAAAGAGGTAGACTAGATCGGTTGTTCTTGGTTTGAACTTGTTCGGCTCTTGAGTGTGAGTAACTCGTTCGGTTTGAACAGGTTTCCAATAGATTGGTTCCCCAATATCAAAAACATCGTTTTTTAAGAAGAAAAGAAAACAAAAACGTGGTGTCTTTTTTTTTGACAAACCAAAACGCACCCTGATTGGTTGAACAAAACCAAAAATGTTGCTATATTTAACTAATAGGATTAGATCAATGGAGGGGGGGGGAGGGGGGGGGGGGTGGGGGGGGGGGGGGGGGTGGTGGGTGGGGGGGGGGGTGGTGGTGTGGGTGGGGGGGTTGGTGTTGTGGTTGTAATTGGATGGTGATATGGAGTGGTTGGTATGTTTTTGTTGGGGGGTGGGTGGGGGGGGTGGATGAGTACGTGAAACGACCAAAAAAAGTGGTAAGTCTTTTCATTTTGTCACAACAGTACACATGTTTGGTGTTTGGTGCAACCTTCAGGTGGCGTGGGTTTGTCAAAAAAAAACACCACGTTTTTGTTCTCGTTTGATTGTCTAACAATTAAAACAACAGATCTTATCACTCTTCTTCTCACACGTTTTAGTTGTCTTGTATACAGAGCGGCATACAGGCGAATAACACCGAGGACGACTAGCTCATGTGAGAGACAACCGTAGGTCAAACCTGGGACATTTTTTTCCTAGAATCACTGTTCGCTACTGAATGTGATATGAATTGGTTTTTTTTTCACCTTTTTGTCTTGATCTTTTTTTCAAACGAACCAAATTGAGAAAAAAACTCAAAACCAACCGATAATGTAAAAAAAATTAAAACCGAGATCAAAGATTGATAATTAGGACTCGATTTAAATTCTTGATTTCAAACACACAAATAAAATTTCGGATCCCTCTTTTTTTATTTCCGAATAAAAAAAATAAAAACACAAACCAAATCAATTCATCAATCTTGAAAGGCTCTTGATACCAATTGTAGGTTCCATGATCATTCAATCACAACCTTAATTATGATATGTAGAATCAAGATGCAAGAAATTAAAGACTTTTATTGATGAAAAGAGAGACAAAACATAAAAGGAGGCTAAACCTAATCTTGACAATGTATTGGTGTATGATGGAATGTCTCACCCTAGAAAAAGAAAAACAAGAGTATAAATACTCTAAGGGGGGCCGGCCTATGTAGGCTTTTGTGGGCCTTTTTCAGACTTTTTGCTCTACGGCCCGTTTACATTACAATACATTAACTAACGAGCTATCAAACGTCGTCTTACTTCGAGTGACCGAAACTTCTTTGTTAGACTTTGTTGGGAATTACAGATTTGGTGATTACAAAACCCACAAGCAGAAATGAAGAAAGAAGAAACAATGAGGACCTATTATGTATTATTTAGTTAGCTTAGTTAGTAAGCTAGGGTTTGGCTTGTAAACCCTAGTCCCTCTATTATATAAAGAGGGTAGGCACCTAGGTTTATTCATTGATTCAGATACAATGTAAACCAAAGGTGTGTGTGTGTTCTCTAGGCGTCATGTCCTATAAGGCGCCTAGGTTTAGTAGCTTATTAGTAGTTAATTAATATAGTTATGTTTGGTAAAACCTTGTGCTTAATTATGATCATGTTCTTAATATTCCGCTGCATATATTGATCATAGTTATGATATCCTAGATGAGTCCAGATTCTTGGATCCAACATGTGGTATCAGAGCCTCGTGGCTCTTGATCTAGGGTTGATAAGGTTTTCATGTAAAATTATTTTTCTGTTATTTTTAATAAAAAGGCGTATTGGGCAATTAGGGTTTTTATGCAAACCCTAATTTGTTTAAAGGCAGCAGCAGTAATGACACATGAAGGCTTCTAAATTGATGATCTCATCTGTGACGTGATCATGATGGTATTTATGCTTCATTCTTGTTCGAAACGCAGGATCCATGAATTAGCGACAACTTTGCTACAGAAAAAGTGTCGCTGATGGATATGGGACAGATCTATGACAGTTTTGCAACAGCTATGTGACTGATTAGCGACAGAACAGTGACAAATCATGTGTTGCTAAAGCATATGGGAGGAAGGAGATGCTGTTTTGTGACAGATTTTGCGACGATTTTGTGACACTTTTAAGGCGTCGTCTGGATACTTAAAAAAAAGGTATCTGTACGAGTTATATGTTTGTTTCTGCTGTTTTAGTTTATCTACTTTATGGGTCTGCTGGTGTACGTGTGATAACAGCAGCAGGTGGTCGTAGTTACAAAGAAAACAGCAGGTTTAAAAGAAAAGTCGCAACAGGTTGTTAAAGGATGTGTGTGTAGGTGTGAATGATGGCTGCGTCTGTGTGTATATGGTTGGATCTGCTAGTCATATGGTATGTACGTGGGCCTACGTGATTATTGGCAGATTGGTTATGAATTCACAGATTTGGAAGCAGTTATGATGATAAGTCGTGGTTTGGGAAAGGATATGTTTTAATATAAATCCCTGATTGTTAGGGATTGTATATTTTCCCAAAATTACTTCCTGACTTTATGGAGTGATTTGTGGAATATACCAGATTTATAGGAATTGTATTCTTCCCATATTTCTTGCTGGGCTGAGTCTGAGTACATGTAAGCATATTCATTTGTTCTGGTCACACTCGGTAATTCCTACTGGTCACTTGGTTCTTGCTGGTTTCATCATGTTCCTGCTGATTGTTGGTCTTGGTTTCTGTTGGTCGCTATAAGTTTCTACTGGTCGCTTAATAGGTTCCTCCTGGTGCTTATACGATTCCTACAGGTTTAGCGACAGTTCTGTGACAACGTTTTAGGACAGATTGGTTGGTCACTAAATGTGTAGACTGTTTGTTCGGATTGCCTTGTCCGATATTGTTTGTTCTTGCTGCTAGTGTTGTCCGATTTCTCTTGTTTGTGCTGCTAGTGTTGATCGATATCAGACAACACATATTATAGGTCCATAGATGCCCTTGGATCTTGGATACTGCTGATGCTTATTGCTTAGTTTCTCTCATTGATTTGGTTTGGTGTTTACAAGTCGTTTATTACATAACATAATAATGTCGTGATTTGGTCCGGGACCAAACCACATTATTATTTCAACTGGCTAGGGAGGAGTTTTGATCAGGGATCAGCGATGAATCCTAGCTGAGGTACAAATTTTCATTTGTGTCTGGTAATAAATACTCATTTTGATCTGGGATCAGACAGTCTTATTATTGTTGAGTTTTGATGAGACTTCGATGGACGGTTATGGGGAGGTAGGTCTGGGACCAATGATGAACCATAACTAGGTGTAATCCACATGTCTTGTTCGCACTAAATCAGATAAGGATATTGTGAAGACGTTTGATGCATTAGCTTTTTAATCGATTATGTAACAAGTTCACCCTTTTTGTGAGATGCAACAAAGGATTGAGGTAGATCGCCGGCTGAGGCAACAGTTACATGAGAGAGGAGGATGTTATTGCACTTGGATGTTTCATTGATACCTACTATTTCAAGCCAATTCAAGTCCGAGATTCACGAGATGGTTAGTATACTTTTAAGGGGAAGCTTATTGTTCATATACTTATCATCTACATGCATCACTTGAGGGGAAGCGTTTACGAGTGGCACAAGACCCCTATTAGATGATTACAAAAAGGGGAAGAAGATTCATGATGTGCAGCTTATTATTGTGATGACATGTTTTAGCATTGTTTCTTCATGCAGATTGTTTTGTAATATCAAATAGGGGAAGATTGTTGGGAATTACAGATTTGATGATTACAAAACCCACAAGCAGAAATGAAGAAAGAAGAAACAATGAGGACCTAATATGTAATAGTTAGTTAGCTTTATTAGTAAGCTAGGGTTTCTTGTAACCTCCCTCTATTATATAAAGAGGGTAGGCGTCTAGGTTACAGGCATCCATTCATAGATAGTCTCTCCAATGAGAGTCTAAACGCATAGAAAGCGTGTGTAGTAGTTAGTAGTTAGTTTCTTTATTAATGTTTAATAAAGAAAACCTTATTAGTAACATGATTGTGTTCTTTATATTCCGCTGCGTGTTACAATCATTGTTATCATACCCTAGATGAGTCCTAATAACGATCTATGGAGTCATTATAGGATTCCACACCAACAGACTTCAATTCTTTGTTTCTAACAATAATGTCATTCACATGCATAGCCTTAGCAAACTAGTGAACGCTTTGCGTATAAATAAGGAACCATGCACGAACTCTTTTAAGCACAACTAAAATTGAAAACAAGAAGTAAGCAATACGGTTTGAGTTTAGGGTTTTCGTTGGATTCAAGAGTCTAGAGGTGCCGAGTTTAAAAGGGTAGTAACCAAGGGTGGTTCGAGCCTCTCATCATCAGCACCTTTCCTCGTTGTCTAGCAAACTTGGACCTCGGTAAGTCGCCCTCGTAAGCTTAACGTCTAACTTTATTATGTCGCTCACATTGTAGTCTAACAAACGACGCAAATGAAACACGTCTAGCCTGGCGAGCTAGACGAGAACCTGGGCTATGCATGGAAAGTGTACGATGCACGGGGTACGACCCATGCATACTCTTTGAGTACGTACTCATGCCAAGCTTCTCGTCGTACCATGCACGAAAAATATGTGCATAGGAAAACTAGAATAAAACCATCGTTCAAAAAAAAATGAACAACGAACCAAGAAGTTTTATAAATACCTTAACCCGGTACCGATTTCCCAAATGTTACTCACAAAGAGTACGTATAGTATCTAGGGTTATACGCAAATTGAATAGGAACTGTATGTTGTGACCTTGGTATGTCACTTTGGACTTAGTCGGTTGACATGTGACGAACCACAGCGAGCCATTGGCCCACTGATAGAACGTCACCGCCCTAAAGAACCCGAGCAAAGTGTGCTCGTTGGTTCGTACCGAGGCCTTGTAATATTTGATGCTGGTAAGCATCACTAGACGCATTAAAATGTATGCAAACACGGCATAAAAAGGCTACTGCCAGTCACAGCAGTTAAGCCTGCGAGGACATGTAAATCACCCTTGTGTCACGATATTATAAGACCTCGTAGCTAAATATCCAAGTCGAGATCCATGGGGGGTTAATAGGAGAACTAGTTATACATGTTCGAGTGTATATTGGAGAGGAAGAAGAGACCACAACAGTGGTACTAACTCCAATGTGGGTTCGACAGGAAAACAGGAAAAGAGAAAGGGAGTAGGCCATGAAAGTTTTGTAATGTATAGAAAACAATACATGTGATTTTTTTTAAAACGTGGAAGTAAGGAGTATTAAAACTCATACTATTTCAAGTTCATTGGGTCATCTCAGCCGAACCCAAATGGGTTGGCAAAATAGTTGACGAACCATAAGAATTTCGAATGGTAGAAGAATATGAACGACATTTTTTGATGAAGTAAACTTAGTAGCAAGGAAAATGAGTTTTATCGAGTAAACGAATCTAATACGGTTCATATAAATTATTTGACACTACAAATATTTTTAAAACTCATTCGGACTTAAAACGTAGATGTCAAGGGCTGAAAAGCGTAGAAACAAAAATGTGAAAATGTTAAATATTCAATAAATTATATTCTAAAGAATTAAGGGACTACATGCGATGATATGGAGACTTAAGGGTATTAGCGGTAAATATGTATGATCTTTATAACTTAATTAAACGAGTGGAACGAACCGCGATAAATAAAAACTGATAATTATAGGATTAAATTGTCAACTACGTGTAAAATAAATATACACGTAGGACTACAAATGATATCTATACTTCTTGAGATAGAAAAAAACTTGTAAACATTGTTACGACGCATAATAGTAATTAATTCCTGTATATGTTATCTTGTAGTCGTAAAGTCATCCATAAGAGCCAACTTTAATAACCTTTTGAAAAATATTAAACGTTACCTCATAAACGACCATGCTTTTTTGACCAATTGCATAAATTTAGTTCTTACATTAAGGATTAGAAGTAAACTAGGTTTTGTTGTAATTACTTTGCGATTTGACTGAGTCACTATTGACGTGCCTTAAGCCATTACACCATCTCCAACATTACCTGTCAAGGTTGAGTTTTCATAGCCAAACTGCTACTGATTTAAATCATCTTTTGGGGTAAAACTTTGCTTATTTCAAACGTGTGAATACAAGTACAATTAATCATTACTGATTGGTCTAAGTCCATATTTAACCCAAAAGTTTTTATCTGCCGATTTATCATGAACCGTTAATTACTTGTAAGCGCGAATGTTATGGATAGATCTATCGGGATTGACGTCCCTGTTTGTCTTGGACTGACATTAGACAAGCAAACACAGTTTCATTTGAGTCAGATCACGGGTGTCCGTTTAGGACACCAACAAGGGCATCATTCATGTTGGGATAGGTTAACGCTTCGGGTGTCATGAGCTTAGACAATAGTAATGCAATTTATATGACTTTGTATCTGTTATATTGTCATATGTGGATGAAATCTTGTGATTCATAAACACTACATTTTCTGCTTAAACAAACCTATGAACTCACCAACTTTATGTTGACACTTTAGCAATGTTGTCTCAGGTATTAAGATAAATGTATATGAATCTCATGCATTGCTGTCATTCCCGTTATCTGAAGATCATTTGTACTAGTGAAAAACCCTGTCGTATTGTCTATTTTATCCTTTTTCACACATAACACACACACACACACACTAACAATTTATTATTTCCTAATTCAAGTGATAAATTTTCTTAAAACGTCTCATATAGAGGTCGTTCTGTATTGCTTAGAAGTATGATAATCATGAAGTCACATGCCCTCGGTTGCCATTATACTCTGATATTTTAGGGGTGTGACAGTAACATATGTTTGTATTATTTTGTTTAGATTATTTGTAAGATTAAGTAAAGGAATTGGAATTTGCTTTGCATCAGGTGAGTTTTATAGTCCCACTTTTTACTTATATTTTGGGATGGAAATGATGCAAACTGTTTTTGAATTATGAACCGTGATAAGCGTTTTTAAGTGTCGAACTATATGATTGCTATGTGCTATTGCTATGTGATATGAATTGTGGTAAGGCATGTGTATGTGAGGATGACATGACCTTGTGTGAGACCCGAACAAACTTAGCTAGTCAAGTGGGTTAGTCTTGCGCGGAGACAATTGTGGGACGGTGGGGTACGATCCATCCCAGATAAATGTGAATTTAATTTGTGATAGAATAGCCATGCATATATGTTCGTAAATATTTTGTTGATCGCAGTGTCATATGCGTGTCTTAAACCTGTAACTCTCACCAACAAATTTTGTTGATGTTTTAAGCATCATTTTCATGTGAGCAAAACGTGTAAAGATTTAGGAAGAGGTATTAGCTGGACCATAGGCTTGCATTGTGGAATCCATGTTCATTTGTTTTGTTTCGGTTGGTTGCACTATATGAATTTGAATGATAAATGTTGTAGGTGTTATCATGACACTTTGTGTCTTTCATATATTGGATTTTGATTCATTTAGTATTTCTCTATTGTGACGCCATGTGTTGTGATGATGCCTCGATCACGCCTTGGCAGGGTGTAACAGTTCGGGTTTGTACTGAATTATACGAAAGCCATCAAATGAAGTTCGGGTTTCATACTGAATATGTATTAAAGCCATTATAAAAACTAAAAATCTTTTTGTGTTTTCTCTAAAAGAAAAACTTTTTGTCTATTCTAAAATCAATAAAAGAAAATTCTTTTTGAATTTTTTATCAAATTTTATATAAAAGAAAATCTTTTTGTAATTTTCTAAACTTTCTATATAAAAGAAAATCTTTTTGTATATATATATTTTTTAATTTTTATAAAAGAAAATCTTTTTGTATTTTTTAATTTTCTTAAACTAAAAGAGATTTTTTTTTGAAATTCCTATCAAATTAAACAACAACTTTTGGTACCCAGTTAAGCACGTTGCTAACGGGTTTACCATATTTTGAGAACCACATGTAAGTTGCGTCAATTTGATGCATAGAAATTGAATTCCAAGGAGAGTTAAAACCCGGTGTTTCATTTTGAAATAGCTTTCTTGGAACCAACGGAGACTTAAAACTCTTCTCATTTGTTCATTTTGACTTATAAAACCTTGATGTTTCATTAGGAGTTTTAAAACCATTCAAAGGTGTAAACACCGTTTTGAAACTCGGTGTTTCATTGTGAAAAATTCTTTTTGAAATGAATGGAAACCTTACATCTTTCACCTTTTTCAAAACTAAATCATCTCTTTTACGCATTGAAAACATTTCACTTCTGGAATACTTTAACGGTTTGGAAATATTTTCCTTTCTTTTCCACACTTGTTTTGAACATTCATTTTTCACATGATTTTGAGAAGAAAATGTTTCGGATGAATGTTGTTTCTTCAAATACTTCTTATCTTTTTGCAAAGAATAGGTGGTAAATTGAGAAACCTTCCTCGAAATCGGTTTTAAAGATTTACCCGTGTAAATCTTTTCTGAAACAGTTACTTTGGGAATTGATTTTGTGAAAACTTGAGAATCAACCTTTTTCTGTTTTATAGAATCAAACAATCTTTTGTAATGCATTTTCAAATCATTGTTTTCTTTTTCAAGTTTTTCACAAGAAGTTTCATATTTCTCTTTCAACACGTTATATGATGTTCTCAAATCATTGTTTTCCTTTTGCAACGAAGCGTAATTTTGAGAAGCCAACTGTGATTTTAATAAAGCATTTTGTTTTTCAAGATTTGCAAAATATTCTCAAATTTGTTCGTTCTTTTTTAAATCTATGTTTTGACATCATTAAAATCTTTGACTCGTTGTGCTAAAACCTTTTCTAACTTTGAAATCTTAGTCTCAAACGCCTTTTTCTCTTCATCAAAACATTTCACTTTATCCCCAATTTCCTTTACAAGTTTCAAATTCTTAGTCTCAAACATTGGACTTGTAATGGAAATCTTTGAAATGTTTGATTCGTATTCTTTCTCGATCATTTCAATCATTTTCTCAAGAGAAGTATCATGTTTTGAAAACTTAAACTTTGTTTCAAGTCTTTGTTTCAAAACATCATTGGAAGCCAACAAATCATTATACTCTTTTTGCACCGAAGAAGACACTTTTTCAAGAAATTCATTTTTAGCCAAAAACATTCGTTTGTCTTCTTCAAAAATAACGATTTGTTGTTTCATCTCTTGATTTGAAATATGAAGTTTCTCTAGAAGTTCCGAAACTTGAGATTTCATTTGATCGATCTTTTCTAACAACTCAGATTCTCCAGATTTTAGAACTTTATTTTAAGTTTGCAAACTTTTTATTTCAACTTTTAAGCTCTCGATTTCTTTTAAAGCACATTATTTTTTATTTGAAAAACGTACAACTAATTCAGCAGATTCTTTTAATTGTGTTTGCAAACTCAAAATAACATCCTTTTCTGAGTTATCTTGTATGTCATGAACTATTTCTGAATCAAACTCAGATGGTACCTCATGAAATATCTCAGATTGTTCTTCCAACAATCGTATTTTCTTACACTGAGCATTAATCAATTCATCTCTTTCTCTCAAAGTCGCTTCTGCAAGTGCACGCGCCTTATATAGCTCTTCAACCGATAAATTCAAACTTTCATTTACACTCTTAAGTTCCTCAACTTGCACTTAAAGATTTTGACACATTGTACAAACGACGACTTTTGACTTTAAATGTTCATTTTCACTCTGAAGTTCTTTAACTTGCGCTCGAAAGATTTTGAACCGTTGTAAAATCAACAATCTTTGATTTCAGATGTTCATTTTCAAAATCCTTTTTACATAGACACTCTTGTAGCTCTGAAATTGTCGTTTGTTGAATCTTAACAGTGTTATTCAGCTCAACTAATTGACCACTCATCATGTCAAGTGAATCCTCTTGTTCTTTAATCTTTTTAGTATATTGTCTGTCATTATCGTAAAGCGAAGAAAAAGTGATTATATATTTTCCGTTTTCTTTCTTAAGTTTTTTACACTTTGCTTTATACGATTCGAGACTCAACTTATCCCAACTATTCATATACATGATGAACAAATCCGATACACTCGATTAATCAACTGTGACACACCCAACTCGATTATAAATTTCTACAAAAATTCTAACGAACAACCCGATAAGAACCGATAAACGCGCGTAAATAAGCACCACAAACTAATATCCCCGCAACGTATTGTTTTTAATTAATCTTCTAATTTATTTTATATATATAAAATAATAATAATATTAATATATATATATAATAAATTTCGTCCATCTCAACCTTTGAATTCACTACGTCAGTCCAATATTCTAGCCTGTCATCTCATAATGAATTTCACGCCAGTCTTTCTTGCACTATGATATATTACCCGACCCACTTTTGCTATATCAATATTTTCGGTATCTAAAATAATAGGCCTAAATTTCCCTTCTCACTTTTACTATGAACAACCCAACACCAATTAACCCAATTCCAGAATTAATAACTTACGCCTTTATTTCTTTGTACACCTCACACCACAAACCCTAAAATTCCCATTATAAAACACCACTTATAACCTACGCAAACCCTAATCCAAACATATGCAGTCACTTGTAGAAAAACAAATATGTCTCAACCCATTCTTTGATACACGCCTCTCTCTCTCTCTCTCTATCTCTCTCTCTCTCTCTCTCTCTCTCTCTCTCTCTCTCTCTCTCTCTCTCTCTTTGATAACAAAAATCAGTATCTTCAAATCTTCTATCTACTCAACATAAATCAAGCACACAACACAAATCTCAAATCTTCCTTCTGATTTTCTAGATATATACACAAAGAACACAAACAAATCGATGGCTTCAGTATCTTTAAAGATTACTAAAGGTAGGTTGTTATGTTGATTTTGTTTTTCTTTGTTATACCGAAAGAAAGAATGATTGAAACAACCTTGGTTTGATCAATCTTTATATTTTTGAAATGTTAAAAGAAACCAAGCTTCAAAAACTATTTGTGATGTGTTTTTGGATCTTTAAAGTTCCTAAAATAAATTAAAAGCACAAAAAGACTTAAACTGAGATCAAGTAGATGTTCATTTTCTTTTCTTGTTTCGTTTTTTAATATGAATTGAAACATAAAAAAAGATGAACAATCTTGTTCTTTTCTTGAAAAAAATTTCAAAAATTAAACAAAGAACTGAAAGCTTCTAAAATATAGATCTATGATGACATGAGTTTGTTTGTGTTGAAAAGATCTTCCAAGATCAGTAAATCTCAAATAGGATACCAAACAAACCAAGCTGAGATCACTATTATTTTTCTGTTTCGTTTGATACAAGATATTGTGATGATGAGGATGGGACTTAGGATAGTTTGGATTTGGTTGAATGATGATGAGAGGTTGATTGACTGTGATTATGTTTCGATATGGTCTTGATGAGCTCTTTTTTTATTGTTTTTTTAATTAATGGCTGAAACCGAACACAAGAAAGACTTTAACACTCTTGTTCTTGTTTTCTTTCTTTATTAGTTCGAAAATTAAAACACAGAGAGTACTTGAACAATCTTGTTCTTGTTTCTTGTCTTTATGATTTCGAAAATTAAATGAAGCTTAAGCTTCAAAATGGACCAATGAAGAAATGGTTTTTCGTTTGTAGATCTCTTTAGATCTCTAAATCTCTTATGAGATACGAACCAAACCGAATCTGAGATCAACTTTGTTCTTGTTTGAGAAGTTGGATGTTTAGATCTGTTATGTTGAATCTGTTTCTTCTCATTCTTTTCTGTTTTGATTTGATTTAAACGAAGTATAGTTCGGCTTGTATTTTGTGTTAAATCGGTTCCTTCTTGAGGATGATAATCCGGTTCTCAAAAGATGGTAAATCGGTTTCTTCTTAGTTGATAAATCGGTTTGCACTGCAGTTGATAAATCGGCTTCTAAAGAATAGTGATTATTCGGTTTCTTCTATGAGGTTTAATCGCCTTCTCTTGTCCAGAAAAAAAACATGTATATCTCAAAAACGCGTGAAAGACACGCGTGTATCCTGTTGACCAGATTTGACCAGATCTGAAAACGTATGAACAATAAAAACGCGTGTAACAGAAAAACGCGTTTTTGACCAAAAAAATTAAACTTTTTCAAATCTGTTACAAATTCAGTTACAAAAACAATTTTCAGATCTGAAAAAAATAAGCAGTTTTTAAGCAAAATAAGCGGATTTAAAACCATATAAGCATCGAAATAAGCACAAAATAAGCAAATTTGATTATACAGATCTAAAGCATATTCAATTAAGCACGTAGAATAAGCTGACTGAGTAAACTTGAATTAACCTGAACTGAAAAAGCTAAAAATTAGACGAAATAAGTTCCTAATAAGCTCATTTAAACCGAATCAACTTTCTCATAAACACATAACAAGAATTAGCTCATAATCCACATGAATAAGCACAAATAAGCACGATCAGCAATCAGAATAAGCAAAAAACATTCCGAATAAGCAGGCAGAATCAACAGTAAGCAATCTGAATAAGCAATCGAAATTAGAATAAGCTCGAAATAAGCAATAAGCACATGAATTAAGCACAGATTGTACAATACGCATGAAAATAAGCTCAATAAGCAATCTGGATAAGTTGATAAGCAAAAATAAGCAAATCCTCGATCTCACAAACACAATCTAACACTAAAAATAAGCACTAATCTATAATCATTGGCTCTTGATACCACATATTAAGCATATAGATCTTGATTGATGACTAGTGTATGTAAATGAAGATGTAATAGTGTGTGTGTTTAGAGAGAGAATTTCTTAACTTGCCTTTTGATTAAAATGAAATTGTTACACTTAACCATGGCATAAATACCAATTTATACCCCTTGGTTAACTATCTTTATTAAACTTTCCTATCTTACCATATTTAGTCCCTGTACTTTATAACAGTGCTACAAGTAGATTATTTCTTTATTTCTAACAGGTGTTTTATCTATCATCTTGTGTGATGTTTATTAATATGTTACACCTCGCGTTTCCGCCTTGGTGGGGTGTGACAACATTTCTCTATGCCCCAGGATGTACCGTTTTCTCTTAATTTTCCCTATTTTTTATATTTATCAGTTCTCACATTGAGAGCAATGTTCAACTTAAGTATGGAGACGAAGCCAAATAGGATAAATTAAAATTAATCATATCCCTCCACGTTTGCCCTGTAATCTAGCCAAAATTTTCAACTGATATTTTATGAAAAATCTTTAAAAATTAATATGCTTTTCTTTTCAAAAACCTAAAAAATGTATACTCTTAGTAAGGCAAATCCAATCGGATTGACACTATACTAGCACAAAAATTAGTCCACTAAATTGTGAGAATTAAACCTTAAAGGTTTCAGGTATCCACCTTTGATACCTAAGATAATTTTTACCTTTAGCTTGTTCGAGTTAAGGTTTGAATGCAATTGCAAGTGTCTCATCCGTCGTTACGACTGTGTATTTTTAATTTGTCACCTTTTCTGGAGCATTGGTATTGGTTGAAAATTATAAGAGTAAGCCGGTAATTTAGTAGCTTTAGAATTTGTGCTTGATTATCATTTACTAACCGCAGTGAGGTTAATTTATAGGCAAAATCATATGATAAGAGGTAAAATAAATCCCGCGTAACTCTTGTATCTGCAAGCACTCCCTTTTAGTGCTAATCTGCTAAAGTATCCAAAGTTGAAGAAAAATGCTCAATGAAGAAATTATGTGCCACCCTTAGTTATCGAAGCACTTGTATCAAAAAAAGAAGAAAAAGATAAAGTTCAAAGTATAAGGCTTAAGTTTGGCACATGAAATCGATACATGTTATTCACCCTCATCATTATCATGTTTTACCTCTTTGAGATTTTTGTCTAGGTGCTCACGCCGCAACGGGAATGTTTATGTGTCTAGTACAAGCCTATAGTAGCTATCTAGATTATGACTGTGCAATTGAGTGACTTCACAATATAAACCCTATCTGAGTGGCTTGAGTGAATATAAATGAAACACATTCCCCAAGTGAGGTGCCTTGCTATATGTCTATGCATGAAAAGTTATAAAAACCGTAAAACACTTGTTAAATTTAAAATTTTTCTCCACGTCACAATAAATGAATCTTGTTTTCTCGCTTTAATTTCTTGAGGGCAAGCAATAGCTAAGTGTGGAGGGATTTGATAACGCCTTAATTATACATGTTTTCGACGGCGTTATTGTATCTAGTTATATCATTTCTCATGAACTTTAGATACTTAATAGCAAGAAATATATGCAGGTTCACTTGAAGACATCTCAAGCTCAAAAAGACTAAAGACACAAGTATTTTACACCTTACGGAAGAAGAAGATAATACTAAGTCCAAGAATCAAGCAAAGTAGGCCGCACTTCTCAAGAAGTACGCCGCACTTTAGGACGAAGTTAATGAAGGACAGATAATACCCAAAGTACGCCACACTTCTATATCATGTGCGCCGTACTTCATCTCAGCATTAAAGTTCCACGGATTAAAGAAGCAAAGTACGCTGCACTTCTCAAATAAGTGTGCCGCACTTTTACCCTCGCCCAGTCTATAAATTGAGAGAAAATTCTCTCATTTCACACACACTTCAATAACAAATATCTCTCCATCAATCTTCATTAATCCCTGAAGTTTAGCACGACATTCCGGGAAGAACAAAGATCATCATCGTAGCACTTAGTTAAATAAGGCTTTTATGCGTATTCGTACTTGTAAAAGTGGTGTTCAATCCATTTCTCAACAGGAATTTCATATGTTTCTTGTTTCTCTACTTAACTTTGTTATCATGAACACCATGGCCATGAGAGGCTAAACCTCTTATGACTACTTGGTGACGTTAATTTAATAATTAAGAATTTGGTGTCATTTCGATCTTATCAATCTTAAGTGTATTTTACAATAATATCATATCTAATATTGTTAAACTTTTTCATCAACTTTGATTATATACGTATAATGGTATAGGTCAAAACACCCGTTGTGCACTATATGATTTTAAATCTATGATCTTTATCATTCGATCAAAGAAATTCACTTATGTTATTTGATACATAAAATAGATTTGATATAATAGTAACTTGATTGTTTGAGTGACACATTTGATTAAGTTAAACCAAGATAAGTCTTAAGTTGAAACCAGTTAATTTGTGAAAACGTTTTCTGACGAGAAATCCTTTTATTAAGTATAAGTCCTAAGTCGAAGATCGAGATTAGTGCCATTTCTTATGAATTAAATGAAACTATCCGAGTAGTCATATTTCCTTATTACTGAATCTATTTTAAAAGTTATTAATAATTGTTTTAAAATTTCTGATTATTCGAACACTAATCAAATCCCGTGGATGACCTGGTCTTACCTGATATATTATACTACATACGTGAGTTAATATCTTTTTTGTACATTTACCAAGTGTATGTCCCAATTAATAATCGGTAAAAGTAGTCTTATAAATTTAAAGCTTTTGAAACACATCAAAGTTTTTGGCGCCGTGGCTGGGGATTATAAAGTTGTTCCGTAATCAAATTTTGAAATAATTTTTAACCACTTTCTTTCTCAAAATCGCTGTACAATTTTCTGGCCAACTGAACCATATAACTCCCTTGGATTCATACACGAGCTTCCAAATATGAACTTGTTGAACCATTTCCCGAACCTAAACGAACCTTGAATCGAAGACTTCGTCGAAGAAACAAGAGAGTTCCATTCGAACAAAGAAGACGAGAAAAAGTTTAGTGAATAGTATAAGAAAACGACGAAGTGAGGGTAAACGAGAAAAACCAGATGCACAACCAAAATTGTTTTACACTCCATTGTCTTGACATCAACTATTTTTGTCACTTCCTTGATATCCTTGAAAATTACAATCCAATGGATGATGAACCAATGTGGGCTGCCGACCGTGTTGTCGCTCTGACTTCCGATTCCGGAATCACCATTCCTGAAACCATATACGAATTCGCCATTAAGGGTAACCACTTGACTCTCGTCAAAGGAAACCAATTTGATGGTAAAATTAAAATCGATCCACACAAACACATTCACGAATTCCTCAGAATATGTGAAATGTTTAAATACAAAAACACCAAAAATGAAGCCGTCCGCCTGATGATGTTTCCCCTATCACTCACGGATGAAGCAAAAATATGGCTGGATGAACTCATCGAATGAACTATCGAAACGTGGGATGAACCTCGAACCGTTTTCATTAGTAGATTCTTTCCCCTAGCTCTTTTTGATCGACTCCTCGGAGAAATCCGAGCCTTTTCTCAACATGAAAATGAAACCTAACCAAACTATTGGCCTCCTATATTGAAAGAAATGCCAAAAAAATTACCGTGGTCACAAATCTATCCCAAGGCAAATATCATAAAAATCTCTTTTCTATCTCATGCCTCAACAAAATAACCCAAGAAGTCTTAAATGCCGCAACTAGTGGTATTTTCCTCTATAAAGCACCAAATCAACCTTATCATCTTCTCGAAGACAAATTCTTGCTCAAGCTCGACTAGGCTAAAAACCAAAAAACAAAATCATCTCTAAAGAAAACCGTTGCTTTCGCCGATGAAGGTAGTAGTAAATTTGACACTGATAAAATTATGGCCTTAATGGATGCCATGACCATGAAAAAGGATGCTCAGTATAAAGAACTCCAATCTCGCCCAAAAGAACCAATCCCCGATCATAACGATGATAACACACCCTTGTCCCGTGAAGAAGAAGCAAAATTCATGCAAACCTTCCATCGTACTCGTTTTTATAATGATTACAGTGACTGTGATTCAAATCGCAATAATTGGCGTTCAAGCGAAAGAAATTATTACAATCAAGACAACCATCAATCTAATTCTGATGATAAACCCGACCTTCAAAAACAATTAAGCAATTTCATAAAAGCTCAACACTCAACCAATTCCTTTGTCAAAAATACTTTTATGGATCTCAAAACCAAACTCGAAACAACAACAAAAAATCATCAAGCATCAATCAAAAATCTCGAAGCTAAATTCGACAGATTTGCTGTCAAGCAATCTGGTCAACCTTCTGGATCTCTTCCAAGTAACACTCAACCTAACCCAAAAGGTAGCTCGTCTAAACCTTATCAACTACCACAAGCTTAAAATGAGCAGGTAAATTCCATATTTACGCGGTGTGGTAAATCCTATGACCCACCTATCAACCCAAATGATCAACCTAATGATTCTGAAACTCCTGTCAACTTCGACAGCGATGATGAAGATGAGGAACCTAGACCACAACCCAAACCTAAAGATCCAAAACCAGTCAAAGAAAGCTCAACACCTAAACCATATAAACCGAAGATCCCATATCCTCAGCACCTTAGAAAAGAGAAAATAGAAGCTCAATACGGTAAATTCCTTGACATGATTCGATCCGTTTGAATTAATGTACCTCTAGTCGTGTTGTTAGCAGAATGCCAAACTCTGGTAAATTTTTTAAAGAACTCTTAGCAAATAGGCACAAGCCTTGAACAAATTTCAGACGCTTTCCTAAGCGACAAAAGTTTTGCTTTAATCCAAACAAAGTTCCACCGAAACTCGGAGACCCTAGAAGTTTTCTTATTCCATGTAATTTTAACAAAGCTTTCTCATGTGATGCTTTAGCCGATCTTGGTGCTAGCATTAATCTCATGCAATACTCTCTATATGCAAAATTATCTCTTGAAACTCTAAAAACCCAACCCTTAAAAAAAAAATGAGCGTAAGATTAGGCTACAAATCATTCCAATACCCTGTCGGAATAGTTGATAAATATTGCTCGTTGAAGTGCAAATTCACCTTACCCGTAGATTTCGTTATTCTCGTAATGAAAGAATACATAAAGTTCCTTACTTTATCTAGGGAGACATGTCCTTCATATTGTCCGATGCAGTAATTCGAGTTAAAGCAAAACAACTCAATCTTGGAGTTGAAAAAAATAGAGGGGAAGTGTGTTAAAAAAAAGGAAAAGAAAAAAGGAATAAAGAATGAAAAAAAACATTTGGGGAAACAAACAAAAAAAATAAAAAATTCCGAACGAAATGACTTTTCCATATTGATTCGCAATGAAACCTCTTATTTAATTTAAACGATGATACATGTTTTAGTATTGATGTTATAGAAGAAATCCTAGAAGAAGATATCGATGCTCTTCTCGATGAAGGTAGTAAAATCCTTTACTCAATCGAAGGAACCATCCTCGAAGACAAACTTTTTGACAAATTTGATAAATTTGTGGCTATGACCGCAGAAGAAAATTTTGAATCTGAATCCGACACCAAAGAACCGCGATTCAAAAAAATCACCTTTAACACCGATTATAAGATCAAGACATCTCTTGAAGAACCTCCTACAAATCTTGAACTCAAACCTCTTCCTGATAACTTGGAATATGCATTCTTGGAAGAATCCTCTTTTCTTCCTGTAATCATATCATCTTAGCTTTCTGAAGAAAAAAATAACAAACTCGTTTTCGTCCTTAAAAATCACAAAAAGCCTTTGCTTAGAAAACCACAGATATTCCCAGTATCTGTCCGTCTTTCTATAAAAACAAAATACAATTGACAGATGACAAAAATCCAGTTGTTCAAAAATAAAGACGCTTAAACCCAAACATGCACGAAGTCGTTAAAAAGAAATCATTAAACTTCTCGACATTGGCATCATTTATCCAATCACCGATAGCCCTTGGGTAAGTCCTATTCACTGTGTACCCAAGAAAGGGGGTATTATAGTTGTTACCAACGAAAAAGATAAACTTGTCCCAACAAGAACTGTTACAGGTTGGAGAGTATGCATCGATTATCGTAAACTCGATGAAGCAACCACAAAGTACCACTTTCCTTTACCATTCATTGATCAAATGTTAGAAAGACTCACAGGAAATAAATACGTCTGTTTCCTTGATGGTTTTTCCAGCTATTTCAAAATTCAAGTCGATCCTATGGACCAAGAAAAAACAACCTTCACATGCCCTTTCGGAACATACGCTTACAGGCGAATGCCTTTCGGTTTATGTAATGCTCTCGCTACTTTCCAACGGTGCGTGTTAGCTATCTTTCATGACATGATTAAAGAATCTATCGAAGTATTTATGGATGATTTCTCTGTCTTTGGAAACTCCTTTGATTATTGCCTAAAAAATCTTGATAAAATGCTTCAATGTTGCAAGGATGCAAGTCTTGTCCTTAACTGGGAAAAATATCACTTTATGGTTGAAGAAGAAATTATGCTTGGATACAAATTGTCTAGTGTAGGCCTTGAAGTAGACAAAGCTAAAATCAACATAATCTCTAAACTTCCACCCCCTACTAATGTCAAAGGCATTAGAAGTTTTCTAGGACATGCCGGTTTCTACCGAAGTTTCATTAAATACTTGTCGAAAATTTCTCATCCTATAACTAAGTTACTTGAAAAAGAAACTCCATTAGAATTCAATGAGTAATGTCACAAAGAATTCAATTCATTAAAATAAAAACTCACATGTACTACTGTGATCGTGAGCCCAAACTGGAATCTTCCATTTGAGCTAATGTGAGATGCGAGTGAATTCGCAGTTGGATCAGTCCTAGGTAAAAAAGATTGAAAACACTTTCACTCCAATCTATTTTGCCAAGCAACAACCCTTAAATGCAGCTCTGCAAAAATATACGGTTTAACTGAAAAAAGACTAATGGCTGTATTCGTTTGCTTCGACAAAATACTGACCTTAATCAGATAAATCTAAAACAATTGGCTACACAGATCACTCAGCTCTAAGAAATCTATTTAAAAAGCAAGATGTTAAGCCACGTTTATACGTTGGATTATGCTCTTACAAGAAATTGATATCAAAATAAAAGACAAAAAAGGTGTAGAAAATGTTGCCGTCTACCATTTATCTCGGATTGAAAATGATGAGATGAGTGATGATAGTGATGTTGACGATAACTTTCCTGGAGAAACTCTTATGGAAATAACCACTAATGACACACCATGGTTCGCAGACTTTGCAAATTATTTAGTGGGTGATGTTATACCTAAAGGGATGACGTACCAACAAAAGAAAAAATTCTTCTCTGACCTCAAAAACTACTTTTGGGAAGACCCTTACCTTTTCAAAGTATGTTTAGCCAGTATGATCAAACGTTGTGTCTCAGGACCAGAAACTCGTACCATTCTTGATCAATGTCACCACAGACCTACCACTGGACATTATGGACCAAACACTACAGCTAAAAAAGTCCTAGACTCGGGCTTTTACTGGCCAACAATCATCAAAGAAGCTCATACTCTTGTTTGCCTTTGCGAAGCATGTCAAAAAATAGGGAATATATCCAAACCTAATGAAATGCCCTTAAATAGCATTCAAGTATGCGAAATTTTTGACATATGGGGTATTGACTTTATGGGACCATTCCCGAAATCATATAAATTCGAATACATCTTAGTCGTTGTCGATTATGTATCCAAAAGGGCTGAAGCTCAAGCTTTACCGACCAACGATGCCAGAGTTGTTATTTTATTCTGGAAAAAACTCTTCTGCCGTTTTGGAATGCCCAAAGCTCTTATAAGAGACCAAGGAACTCATTTGTTCAATAAGATAATGGAAAAAACCATGAAAAGATATGAAGTTGACCATCGTTTTTCTATATCCTATCACCCTTAAATGAGCGGACAAGTTAAAAATACGAACATAGCTCTTAAAAGAATCCTTGAAAAAAACTATGAAAGACAATCCTGCTATTTGGTCAAGGAAACTCGACAATGCTCTGTGGGCTTTTAGAACCGCTTACAAAACACCAAACGGAACCACACCATATAAACTGTCATACAAAAAAAACTGTCATTTGCCATTCGAAATAGAACACCGTGCATATTAGGCTCTTATAAACTATAATCCTGATCTCATCGCTGCTGGTGAGAAAAGAATGTTCCAGTTACATGAGTTAGATGAATTTCGACGTCAAGCATATGAAAACTCTCGTTTATAAAAGGCAAGAACCAAAGTCTGGCATGATAGAAAACTCAAAATGAGAAAAGAATTCAAACATGGAAACAAGGTGCTGTTATTCCATTCTAAGTACAAATTCAAAAAGCCAAAACTCAGATCTTGATGGCTTAGACCATATGTAGTAAAACATTAATATCCATCCGGATATGTTAAACTATATGGAAAAGATGGCAAGAACGTTCATTTTTAACGACCATAGACTCAAGCTATACCATAAAGAAGATAATGATCCAAAGGAAGAACTTACTCCCTTCTTTCCCAAAGAATGAAACCCAGTAGTACAAGTCTAGCTAATGACTCATTTCAAATTTAAGCACTTTTCGGGAGGCAACCCGTGCTCTAGCTCTTTTCCACTCAAGTGTGGAGGAGAACCCCTACTTTTTTTCATAAAAAAACCCTAAAAAAATATTTTCCTTTTTGTGTGTTTTGTTTGTTTTCTTTTACAGGTAATCTAGCTTAGATCTGGAAAATTATAGTGTTCGCTCAAGGATAACTTTTTCAGCTATAAATCTCTATGCTCCGGGAAGTACCGTTTTCCCTTAATTTTACCTATTTTTGTGTTTATCAGTTCTCAAATTGAGGGAAATTTTTCAAGCTCAACTTGTGGAGAGGATCAAAAATAGGCAAAATTAAAATTAATCATATCCCTCCATGTTTGCCCTGTAATCTAGCCAAAATTTTCAACTGATATTTCATAAAATTAAATTAATATGCTTTTCTTCTGAAAAACCAAAAAATGTATACTCTTAGTAAGGAAAATCCAACCGGATTGACACTATAACTAGCACAAAACCGGTCCACTAAATTGTGAGAATTAAACCTTAAAGAATTCAGGTCTCCACCTTTGATACCTAAGATAATTTTTACCTTTAGCTTGTTCGAGTTAAGGTTTGAATGCAATTGCAAGTGTCTCATCTGTCGTTACGGCTGTGTATTTATAATTTGTCACCTTTCTGGATCATTGGTATTGGTTGAAAATTATATGAGAATGCCAATAATTTAGTAGCTTCAGAACTTGTACTCGATTATCATTTACTAACCGCAGTGAGGTTAATTTATAGACAAAATCATATGATAAGAAGTAAAATAAATCCCGCGTAACTCCTTAATTATACATGTTTTCGGCGGCGTTGTTGTATCTATTTATATCATTTTTTGTGAACTTTCGATACTTAAAAAGCATGAAATAGTGCAGGTCCCTTAAAAAAAATCTCAAGCTCAAAAAGACTAAAGACACAAATATTTTACACCTTATGGAAGAAAAAGATAAAAGAAAATAATTCAAAGTTCAAGAATCAAGCAAAGTACGCCGCACTTCTTGACGAAGTTAATGAGGGACAGTTAATACCTTAAGTACGACGCACTTCTACATCATGTGCGCCGCACTTTGTCTTAGCATTAGAGATCAACGCATTAAAGAAGCAAAGTACGCCGCACTTCTCGCCGCACTTTTGCCCTCGCCCAGCCTAAAATTTAAGAAAATTTTCTCGATTTCACACACACTTCTACAATAAATTATCTCTCAATAATCTTCATCAATCCCTAAAGTTTAGCATAGAATTCTGGGAAGAACGAAGATCATCATCGTAACACTTAGTTAAATAAGGTTTTTATGCGAATTCGTACTTGTAAAAGTGGTGTTCAATCTATTTCTCAATCTGAATTTCGTATGTTTCTTGTTTCTCTACTCAACATTGTTATCATGAACACCATAGCCATAATAGACTAAACCTCTTATGACTACTCAGTGATGTTTATATAAAAATTAAGCATTTGGTGTCATTTCGATCTTATCAATCTTAAGCTTATTTTACAATTCTATGATATCTAATCTTGTTAAACTTGTCCATCAACTTTGATTATATATGTATAATGGTATAGGTCGAAATACCCATTGTGCACTATATGATTTTAAACATTTGTTCATGATCTTTATCATTCAATCGAAGAAATTCCTTATGTTATTTAATAAACAAAATAGATCTTATATAATAGTAACTTGATTGTTTGAGTGACACATTTGATTAAGTTAAACCAAGATAAGTCTTAAGTTGAAACTAGTTAATTTGTGAAAACACTTTCTGACAAGAAATCCTTTTTATAAGTTAAAGTCCTAAAGTCGAAGATCGAGATTACTGCCATTGCTTATGAATTACATGAAACTAACCGAGTAGTCATATTTCCTTATTATTGAATCTATCTTAAGAGTTATTAATAATTGTTTTAAAATTTCTGATTATTCGAATACTAATCAAATCCCTTTGGACGACCCGGTCTTATCTAAAATGGTATACTACATACGGGGGTTATACTTTTACCCTTGTGTTTTCATTTAATAAACCAGTAATTTCAGTCTTATAAATTTAAAGCTTTCAAAACACATCAAAACCCTAAAATTCGACCAATATGCCAACTCTAAGGTTCTCCAACGATTTACCCTTGATTTTCCACACAAAACCTAAAAAACAAGGGTTCTATATATAGAATTTAAGTTGCGACGTCGTCTCTTGTAAATGGCGACGTCATCAACCAGCAGAATCTTCTATGGGCTTCTTATTGTCAGTTACTCTGACGTCGTCACAAAAGATTATGACGTCGTCCCTTTGATACTTTGACGTCGTCACAAGAAATTGTGATGCCGTCTCCACGCACTGTATGCCATCACTTGATCAAATTCGTGTAAAGTTGCATTCTTGTCCCGTTTCTTCCCAAATTGAGCCCAAGTCACGTGTATTTCCTCCAAATGCCTTTCAAATGCTACAATGACAAAACCTAAAAAACAAGGGTTCTATATATAAAATTTAAGTTACGACGTCGTCTCTTGTAAATTGCGACGTCGTCAACCCGTAGAATCTTCTATGGGCTTCTCATTGTCAGTTACTTTGATGTCGTCACAAAAGATTCTGACGTCGTCCCTTTGATACTTTGACGTCGTTACAAGAAATTTTGATGCCTTCTCCACGCACTGTATGTCATCTCTTGATCAAATTCGTGTAATGTTGCATTCTTGTCCCGTTTCTTCCCAAATTGAGCCCAAGTCACGTGTATTTCCTCTAAATGCTAAAATGACAAAAAGAAACGATTAAGTACATAACTTGGGGGTATTTGCATGATTTAAGGGGTTATATGGCCCTGAAAAAGTGTATAAAATGATACCTCATCAAATACCCTACACTTGGGATTTGCTTGACCTCAAGCAAATGGGCTTTTCTTCCTAGTAAATAGCAAAGTTGGGGGAATTTAACATACTCAATAAATATAGTTTATGGTATAGCCGATTCGACCTCGTAAATAAAAGCACGGAAATTATATACTATCACCTCACATAAGTGTTTGGATTCTCTCTTTCTCTTGGGTGTATAATGAATTATAACAATGAATGGAAACGAAAGAAATAAACACTCACTGCCTGTCATAGTATATAATTTACCATAGGCTTGATAAAGGATCAAAACCTCCACTGCTTTGTCATAAGCAACTAGGAATTACTATCAAAGAGGTCTTTAAAGGGTTTTAGTGTTAGGTGTAGGGTAAAGAAAACACGGTTAGGGAAAATAGGGGTTATTTTACTTGTGGCAAGCTAATCATTCACAAGAATACATGTAAAAGGCGTTGCTAAGCCAAGACTCGACACAAACTAGGACAATAATACAAACTCTACATCAAACTCTTTCGTTTCTTTTCTTGACACTTTCTTCACATAAACAACAGCAAGATGGAAGCCTATATGTTTTTCTTTACTTTTTTCGATTTTTTTCCTACACTTTTGCCCTGCCATCTGCTTGAACATAAATAATAAACATGACTCGGGGTTTATAGATGCACCCCTACACTTAAGTTTTTTTAATACTCAATAAAATGAACTAACTAATGACTCGAATTAAGAAGGATCAACAAAACATGGAGAATATTAGACAAACATGAGGGTAATGATTTAACTTTTCTTCCCCATTTCTCCATATAATAAATACTACCATGAATCCCAATTGTCCCAAAACTGCATACACTAATAATAGACTCGACTTAGCAACCATGTACTCAAGAAAACAACTAACCAGGGTTTAACAAATGTGATAACAATAATGTACTAAAATGAGTACATACAAGGAAGGCTAAGGCGATTTAGGTGTAACATTTTGGTGGGGTGTAAACAAAATTCAACTACTAATTAATCTGGGATAGTCTATTCAGGAATATCTTAATCCAAAGAAATCCCCTTTCGGTCATTTTGAAATACTTAATAGAAGAAAACGAAAAGGATAGGCTCAGAGGGGTGTACTAGGGGTATCTCGCACTAAAAATGAGTGTGAAGCAAGGGTGTGGGGGTTGTTACATGACCAATGAGATCATCATAACCTTATAGATATCATAAACATATACTACACTAATATGTTTAGAGAAAGAGTAGAGAGAGATGTGGCGTTAGAGAGAGAGAAAAGAGGGAGAGATAAGTGAGATATCATAGAGAGAGAAAGTAGAGAGGGAAAGAAAGGAAGAAATATTAGATTAGAAGAGTAGGAACCACCACCCCTTTCCTTAACCTTAGCCCTCTATATATAGGTAGAAGGGATGGACTAAAGAGGAAAGGGGGTTTTACATAAATTGCTAACAAGTCCTTCCTTATTTATCCTACTAATCCCTAGACTATGATAACTAGATAAATGACCTTGTAACCAACACTTTCTGTGTTTCTAACAATCTCCCCCTAAGGGGTGGTTACACATGCCTTACATAAAAACGAGGATCAATAGTCTTGGGACGTCTACTAACATACTCTTCAAATCTCCTTAGTTGCTCTTGGCGCTTCATGACTTGATCAATCTTGTCTAACATTTCTATAGATCTTTTGATGTCCTTGTCATTCCAATCACGTCCCTTTAACCTTATGTTACCTTGTCCCAGCTTATTCTTGATCACCATGTCAATAAGGTTTTCTTGAATCTTCATCATAGTACCATCACAAAATTTCTTAACTTCATTTAGCTTTATCAAAGACCTGCAGTAGTGTTGATTGAGATACACTACCCCTTTCTCTGTTCCAGACATTGTGTATGGTATCTTGTCTTTGATTCATTCAAAGTACAGCTTGGGCTTGGTTAGGTTGAGGGTCCGCTAGTAGCTCTCCACTCCTAACTGCAAATCTTCAACTATGTTTTGTATCACTGTTCTTCAAATAAAGAGTAGAAATGCGTTGTTAAAGTCTTTCTCAAACTCAGACTGGAGATAGTGCAGCTTGTCTTGGACTTTGAGCAAGTGCATGTCTTTTGTATCATTAAGGTTGAGTCTTGGTAGATCTGCATAACTGAATGTATACTCCTTTTTATCCGACTATAATTGTTGACAAGAATCCATAACCTCATTTTCTTTTCACATCAACTCTTACAACCGATATGATTCTCTTGTCAGAGTAGACTTTGCCTGGTGATCTATTATTGATGTATGCCTTGAAAAAATCATGTCTTGCATCTTCCCAGTGATGAATTGCATTCAAGGCTTCAATCTGATAACGATGTACCTCTTTACTCCATCTATCTAGGATCATATCTTCAATACCTTATATATGGTACCTTGCAACATAGTGCTTAGTGAGAGATGTAGCATACTTCTCTCCAGTGCTGAGGCTTACTAGGTAATAGAAGTCATTGTTGTAAAAGCTGGGATGAGGTTTTGTGCTCTTTGACATGTGACATTCAAATTATCTTGGCTAGGACACATCGCCTTCACCACTATTCTACTGGGATTCAGTTAACACAACTGCTTTGAGTTGATCAATATGATATTTGAGTTCGACATCGTTCTTGTACAGTTGCTTATTTTTTATTATCCTGCACCTTCAAGATCATCTATTGTAAGCTCGTCCTTCTGGATAAGTTCTTTAAGCTTCTTTGCTATAGCCACAGTAGATGGTCCAAGAATGTGATTCTCATTTTGAACAATATATAATTCTAAGAGCAGGTCAAACCATGTTGTCCTTCTTTTAGCAGCATCTGCTAACCCTGATTTCTTTATGAACCATCTAGGACGTTCCTGAACATATAAATCTTCTTAGTCTTGAGGGTGATCAGCAGGAGTGTTATCTTGAGCTTGAACCACACGAGACTTATCTTTTCTTAATGATTTGGAAGAGGGTTCATCAGCATCCTTTCTTCTTTTCTTCATGTTCTCCGCCTTACGATCATTAGGAGGATCCTGATTATCGTGAGTCCTTTTATAGAAGGATGGCTTTGCATCTTGAACATCAAGTGATTCTTGATCAAGAGTGATGGAATCATAAAGAGTATCATAAAGCTTCTGATGAGTATGATGAGTCGTAGTTGACTTGTTCAATTGAATTCTGTTCAGCAGCCTTAGCTTTAGTTCCATTTCTGATAGATCATCAGTAGAAGTTGATGGTTTGGTGAATAGACTAATCTGGTGATTTTGCATGACCTCGTGCACAGAGTTGTTAAGACGAGGCTTAACATATTTCTCTAAGGATTTTGGGACATGAGTAGGTAGAAGCTTCTTCATTTTTGTCAGAACTTTAGCATGGACAACCTTGTCAATTGCTTTAGAGACATTGATAGATGTGAGAGCTTCCAGCTTCTGATCATATTCTTTAAATTAAGCAACTACCTTCTTGAAGTTGATCTTCCTCATGTTCTTCTTTGCAATTTGCATGAGCTTCTTTGCTTTGGATTAAAGGGAGTTATGTTGGGGATTTGTGATAGGAAAGTGTGTTTGTTAGCCTCAAAATATTAAGTCAAACAAGGAAGCTCGGACCTTATTTATTAAATGTTATGATAGGCTAGTTACGAGTATCAGGCTTGTTTATTTAATCTAATTGTGTAAGCGTTATGGGCTTAAGCCCACAAGACCCACGCCCGGCCCAAGTCCAAACCATTTGGCCCAATAAGTTTCATAATGAGTCGGCCCAATGGACAAGTCCAACCTTACATGGTTGTGGTATAAATACACCTTCTCCATGTGTGGAGAAGGTTGGTTGTCTTATTTGTTTCATTTTTTAAACATATAGCAATCCAAACACTCTCTTATTTTTCTCTCTTTTCTTCTCATCTTCTTCCTCTTTTCTCTCTTTATTTCTTATCTTATTTTCTTGTCAAATCCATAGGGAAGTGAAGTGATATTTTGGGTTCCTACAAGTGGTATCAAGAGCACACAGGTGGGTTTGGTGATTGTTTGTGGTTTTCGTGTTTTAAAGAGCTTATTCGATTTTTTTATCTCTACTGTTTCATTATTTGTTTCCATTTCATAGTCATTTCATTTAAATGGCTTAAAATTCTTGGGTTGTCAAGTTTGAAACAGATTAGTGGGTCACGCATAAGTTTTTTTTTTGTTTTTTTAGATTGTGCATGTTTCATACTAAAACCTTCTAGTCAATCTTATCTTGTCGCTTATTTATAAAAACTTCTACCGTCTGACTTGGTTTTTTTTGTAGTTCCCTTCTTCTTAGCTTATTTCGTCTTAAAAAAAAGTTTATTCAATCTTATTTCAGAAGCTAAATAATGGTAAAAAGTAACAGCTTATTTGCGTAGCTGTCTTTGTTTTGGGGTTTGGCTTATTTGATATCAAAAGCTTGGTCTTTATTATTTTTCAAAGCACTTTATAAGCTTATTTCAAGCTTCTTGCGTGCTTATTTCTGGTGGAAAACTGCTTATTTCGCGTGCTTATTTTCAAGCTTATTCAAGCTTTTTGGGTGGCTTATCTTTTGGTGGTACACGGTTTGAGCTCAACACAAAGCAACAAAATGGACGGTTTTGGGTTTTTTCCAAGAAGAAAACTAGTACATTTTGTTTTCTTGCAAGGCGAATTAATCATTTCAAGTGAAGGCGAATTAATCATTTGAATTGCAAGGTGATTTAATCATTTCCAGTGAAGACAATTCAAGCATTTTGTATAAGGCGAATTAATCATTTGAACTGCAAGGCGATTTAATCATTTCTAGTGAAGGTGATTAAAGCATTTTATATAAGGCGAATTAACCATTTCAAGTGAAGGCGAATTAATCATTTGAACTGCAAGGCGATTTAATCATTTCTAATGAAGGCGATTAAATCATTTTGTATAAGGCGAATTAATCATTTCAAGTGAAGGCGAATTAATCATTTGAACTGCAAGGCGATTTAATCATTTCTAGTGAAGGCGAATAAAGCATTTTGTATAAGGCGAATCAATCATTTCAAGTGAAGGTGATTTAATCATTTGAACTGCAAGGCGATTTAATCATTTCTAGTGAAGGCGATTAAATCATGTTTATGGACGCGGTTTAATCACAAACACAGAGGCGAGTTAAACACAATCTAAGGAGAGGCGATTTAATCAGTTTACGAAGACGAATTATACACGTTTCAAGTCGTTTCGGATTTTTCGATTTTGAGTTTCGGGTGATCACGCGTCCTCTAACTGCTATCATTACGATCGCGGTGTTTCAATGATCATCGTGGTGTATTTATCTTTAGTTGACGAGAAAGACTCGAGTCCGCGAGAAGATTAAAACATCCGTTCACTGTTTGAGACTTTTAAACGAAGAAGACAACTTGAAAAGGAGGGAAACTTTTTATTATTAATAAACTACAATTCGACTTTGACAAGTTTGGTCCCTGGATTTCAAGAAAATTTCACCGTTCATCCTTTGTTTGTTGGTTAACCCTCAATGTTCAATATGCTTTACATCGTTAGTCCTTAGTACTTATAATTCAGCCGTTAGTCCTCCAAAGTGAACTGTTATTGCACCGTTAGTCCCTACAACTATAATTAACAATTGTTAAGCATTTAACTTGGCTTTTAACTACACCGTTAGTCCTTGTTTGTGTTTCTATCAACCGTTTATCATTTTAAGTTGAAAGTGTAGTAACCGTTTATCTTTTTAGCTCATCAATCGTTAACAAAAGTTCAAGTACTTCAATTAAAACAACGATTTCACCAACAACAATTCTATTTTCACGATTTCTTCTTGATTTAGTAAAATCCCGCGAAATACTCACGTGTTTTCTCGGTTTAATCAAGACTTGTAAAATCCTGTGCATTAGATTTCCAACAACAATCCACAACAACAATCACTTTACCTACTTAAGATCCTACAAATCATTTTCACTTCATAATTCACGTTACAATGGAAACGAAAGATTGTTTATCTTCGTGTTCGGATTCAAAGGAACAAGCGATACAACAACTGCAAATGCAAGCAAAGATTTTGAAATAGAACTCCAAGAACAAATTCACTGCACTCAAAACAACCACTCAACGTCTCGAAAGGAAGACTTTCACTAACTGTTCATTGTTCCAACGAGCATTTTCACACCTCTTTCATACTGACGTCAGAACTTTCAAGTATGAGTTATCTCAAAACATGAATAACTTAGAAAAGCAACTCAACAATGAAATACTTCATGATAAGGATTCCAAGTCTGCTCTAAGTGTGATCAAAGTGCAGTTTGACAAGTTCATACATTCAGAGATGCTCAAGTCTTCCAATTATGATTTCGATGCTCGAGAAGCAAGGCAAGACTTCAAAGACTACACTTAAATTGAAGCTCAATCCTTCAAATACTTGATAATCTAACACATGGAATCCATTAAGCAATGTATTGTTGAAAGAGCACATCATGAACAAGAGCTTCAGAATAGGTTGAAAAGGTTGAGTGAAAGAAAGTTGCAGATTCAAGAGTGCAAGATTCAAGAGGTTAAAGCATTAGATGTTAGTTTGGGAGACAAAGATAGCAGTGGGATTGCATCAGACAAAGGGAATGATCAAGGTTTAGAGAATCAAGGCAACACATCTGGAGATAAAAGCAGCAAGTCAAGGAATGAATGCAATGACAAAAGTACTTCCGGGGATGATAGTATAACACCCCCAAATTTACAACGTAGCGGAATATCACTTTAGGTGCTACTTCATAATACATGCACACGAGTCACAGTAAACGACTTCAAAAGAGACGTTCATAAAACAAAATCACATCCGATTTATTAGAAAAGATCATCAGAGTTACAAGGTCTCAAACCAGTTTAGAAAATATATTTCTAGTGAGTCACATCACGACTCGTTTTCTTAAAATTTCCTTTATCGAATGTACAAAATTTCACCGAGTTCCAATCCTTGATATCCACGCTTCGTCCCATCTAAGCCATCACAAGCACCTAAACCTGAGATACATGCTTAAAAACGTCAACACAATGGTTGAGTGAATTCATAGAGTTTTCAAGTAACAACTAGAACATATAGTTGGTTCTACAAAACATTTATAACCTTAGAACGCAGATTGGTTCCACCAAAAACATGTATGACTTGCTAGCTAGGCAAGCCACACCACATTTCCAACTTTCATGAGTCCGTGTATCGAACATTAACACATTTACCATCATAGATAAATAGGTGACCGGGTAGTATGCCGCTACCCCTTTCTCAATACAAAATGTCCGTTACAGGGTGCTCACCTTCGGATTCATACCCCGGACAGGGTTGTCAAACCCAATAGATCTATTTAATGCATTCAGCGTTTACCTACTCGGTAATTAACGAGTACACAGTCAAAGGCATAAACTCATGACAATGAAATCATATTATCATTTCAAAACACTTGCGTTCTATTTTTCGCAACAACAACATCCAGCACGTATAAAACTGCTTATGCTCAATTTATAAAACAAGCAACAACAAGTACGTTTAAAACTACTTGCGTTCCACTTTTCAGAACAAACAACAACAAGTACAGATAATGTTACTTGTGTTCTATTTTTCAAAACATGCATGTATCCCCCTCGCGGGTTTATAAAACATTTAAACAGTTCAAAAGCGAGGCTATGAACTCACCTTGATCGAAGACCACGATCAATAATCAATCAATCACGAAACGTCACGATAACGAACTCGACCGTGACCTATAATTATGTTGCTCGGTTACTATATAATAAAGTACGATCGAATGATGCGCACATCGCAACGATAGAAATCGTATAAAATACACACGTGATGAGAAATCCTCTTGCGCGACCTAGATCCTAACACTTAGTATACTTTAGATACTATCTTTCTTTCTATTTTCGGAAACTTTCTATTTTTAGAACCGACTAATGGTTGTAAAATACCCGTTATTTTAAAATATCCGTTGATATTATTTTATTAACCAAGTTAACCTTTACGACATATTAATGTCGATTAATAATAATAATAATGTTTATTATCCTTATAAAACCCAACAAGTCTTATATTAACCCAGTTGACTTTTAAAAGTCAATGTTTGACTTTTTATATATATTTTCCCTTAAATCTGACCCGTACGGAACGACCCACTATATCACATTTTCACGACTCTGACTCTAAAGAAATTTTTTGCAAAACGACGTTCCGGACAACTTTTTAGTTTTAGCCGAGACCTGAAACTCGACGTAAAATGACCAAAATGCCCCTGCAAGAATCTGCCAGCAACTATTACATTTTTAATAAATTGCAGAAATTTGACTTTCAGTTTTGACCCGTTATCATGATATTTTAAAACTAATAAGCCTCGCGGCAAAGTAAAACGTTATTCCAAACAACTTTCGTGTTTCGCCGAAAGGCGAAAATAGACCCGAAGGTGCTCAAAACGGCCATTTAAAAATCTGTCAGCTTATTAAATAAGCCAAAATAGCTATTTGGAACATTATAAAATTTTCAAACTTGTTTTCGCAATAACTTATTCGTTTTTAAGAGTTACGGGACGATCCACATATCAAAACGTTTATTAGGACGAACTCTATCATATATCAAAACGAAAAATCAAATTTTACAAAATCTCGAACCTCGAAATACGAGCCAAACTTTCTGCTAGAATTTGTACTTTTCGAAACCCATTAAACGGCCATTTTTGGCTTCTGACAACATCAAATTAACATCATCTAGCCTATTTTTATCATCCAATATCATTTCCAATCTAGTCTAGCGCAAGATTCAATCGGATTTCATCACATGCAACGAAAATAACATAATACAAGTAATTAAATACTTACAACGCAACTTCAAAAAATAAATGTAGGTTCGAACTCATCGCAAGACATAAACCCGCAACTTTTTAACAAAACCATGCTTGCAAGAATACTTATTCCATACTTCTAAAAAATGTTTTCGGCTCATTTCGACACGAACTCGAACCAATCCAAAACTAGAGAAATACTCATTGCATGTGGATTTTTCTTGTGGGGATATGTTCGTATCGATGAGGGGATTAATATTTTCTATATGGATCGTTGTGCATGTCAGAAAATTGACGGGTTTGGGTGGTGTGAAGGTGGTGCCGGTCGTAGGTGGAAGAGGGGAGGAGAGGAGATGAATTTTAAAAAAAATGAAATGTGGAAGTATTAGGTGGTATTTATATAATTATAGTTTGGTCACTTGTCACATTTAGTCCCTCCATCCTCATTAGTTCTTCAAAATTAGTACAAAGTGTTTTTATTTCGTTAGTTTAACCGACCAAAGACTCGGGTCACACCATGTTCGTAAATGTTTTTATTCCGTCCCGCTAAATTTATTTTAAAACATTTAATAAAATGTTAGATCACGTAAAACACGACTTTTAGACACGGTTTTTACGAAAACTTAGGGAAAGCCATAAAATACTAAAATAATTTTAATTTCGCTCTCGGAGCAAAAATATGAAATTTTCAAAATTTCTCAAACGCTCAAACTGATAGAAATTCGAAACACGGCTTGAGAAATAGCCAAAAATAATATTTTTTATCAAATCGCCCAAAACGAAAAACAATTATTCCATTTCAATCGTAGAAAATAAATCGTGGCTCGGGATAAACGTCGGCCTAAACTTGGGTTGTTACACGATTATCCTGAATTGATTTGGGAAGACTTTGCTTACAAGATTGATCACAGGAAAGAAAAGAGATCAAGACGTGAGAACATGCCATATCCCCGATTCATCAAAAATCATCGTCAACCACTTTCTGAAACAACACAAGTCTCTCACCAACCTCAATCATAAGCACTATCATACAATTAAAGCTGATGGGATTGTAAGCAGGTTAAATTTGTCAGAATAGGTGAAGACTATCAGGAATATGGACTTCCCATTCCTGATGTGATGTTGAATGATGCAATCAAACGTTTAGAATCATATCAAATATTCATCAAATATTCAACAAATCAGATCCCACCTAAGAAAAGCAGAGGCAAAGGTTCAAAAGGTAAGAAGACTGTTGATGAGTCTCAGGAAACTGTCAATGTATCCGAAGAGTCTGAACTTGAATCTGAACCTGCTAAGAAAAAGACTTCGAGTAAGAGAAGAGTCAAGAAGAAAGTCACTCTCTCGGCTGATGACAACATTATTTTTGATGATCTAGATGCTGCTTTGGAGTTAGCTAAGTCTATCAGCCAAACTGAAGCTGAAGAAGCAGAAGCAGCAAGGAAAGTCCATGCTACACATGCAAGGATCGTAACTGAAGTTTTCCCTGAATCTGCTAAGAAGAAGTCTAGTGGTAGAAGTTCTAAGAGTGTAGTCATTCAAGACACTCCGAGTACTCCAAAGTCAAAACCCGCCACTTCAAAGACTAAGCTTAAAGGTGCTCCATCTCTTACTCCACAAGAACAAGAGGCTGCAAACATTATGCAAGCTCTTAAGGAAAGTAAGAAGACAAGCAGAATACAACCATGTACTGGAGGCTCAAATTAAGGAACTGGTAGTAAACCAGGGGTTCCCGATGAGTCCACATTTGTCTCTGCTACCTCAAGTGAAGGAACTGGTGCTAAACCAAGGGTTCCCGATGAGGATAAGGACACTACTAAAGATAAGGTCATTCTTGAGTTGGGAGATGAACAAGATATTGAATTTTCTGATGATGATAATGATGATGTTGAGAAAGATGATAAAGATGGTGATGTTGATGACGAAGGCGATGATCACGTCAGTGATACACAAGATGCTGATGATGAAGATGTCAAAACTGAATCTGATGAAGATGAGATTTATAATTACAAGATATGTGTGCGCAATGAAGAGGATGTGAAAATGAAAGATGCTGAAGTTGAAGAGTCTAATAAAGGTAAAGAAAAGATTACTGATGTAGCAAAGGAAGAAGCTAAAAAGACTTCAGAAGCAAAGGATGATACCAAGAAATATGAACTCCCTTAATCAAGCTCATGCTTATCTGTTTCTTTAGGTTTTGGTGATTATTTCCTTAAACTTTCTTCTAATTCTTCTTTAGTTAGTACTGTTAAGGATTCCGCAGATGCAGATATTAGTTCTTTGCTGGATATTCCCATCTAACACAAAACTCCCCAGACCCAGTCTCCATCAGTACAAAAGATTCTCGTATCAGTGATTCCAAAGACAACCAATCTTCCACCTATACCAGAAATTGTCACTAAAACTCAAGTTTTAACTACTGTCCCCTAACCTTAAGTGACAGCTATCATCTTAACCGTGCAACAAACACCAACACCAATCCCAACACTACCAATCACAACTGATGCTCCAACTGTTACCACTGCTGTTCTTGAATCCAATGCACTCACTGCTGTTGAATTAAGAGTTGTAAAATTAGAAAAAGATATATGTCTGAGCTAAAAATTGTTGATCACTCTTTTGAAGCTCTTACTGTTCTCCAGTCCTAAGTCCCAATAGTTGTTGATAGTTATCTTGATACCAAAGTCAGAGATGTATTTCAAAAAGAACTATAGAAACACATGGCAGATCTCATTCATAAATATTCTCTATA
>BQNB010008178.1:71963-90952 GCA_026074375.1 Tanacetum coccineum
CTATGATGGACTGGTCAAATCTTACAATCTTGACAAAGATCTCTTCTCGTCATATGGAAATGTATATTCCTTAAAGAGAGATCGTGAAGATGAAGACAAAGATGAAGACCCTCCAGCTGGATCAAACAAAGGGTGGAAGAAACGGAAGATGAACAAGGATGCTAAACCACCAAAAGGGTCTAAATCAAAAGAATCTAAGTTAAGCTCATCTAAAGGCACCAAGCCTCTACCTAAATCATCTGGTAACACTACTACACAAAAGGCTATAAACACCTCCCAAAAAGATCGGTTATGTAAAACCCTATGTATGCATGAGTGTGGTTCACACACTATTTTAATTTTAATGGATGATTATTGTTGGTTGCATTACTATTATGCCATATTTTTCCTTCTTGCTACATGTTAGAAATATTTGTATTGTTCTAACTTGTTTTTGTAGCCAAGAAACCATAGCTCAATTCCTTGGTGCCCTCGAACGAGGGGGAGCATTTGTTCCGTTAATTTTACTAGCAGTTCTCGATGATGCCTTTTTGATTCTACAAAAAGGGGGATAAATTACATGAAACTCACTAAATACTTATTTAAAAATAATTTTACATTTAATGAGTTTAAATTTTATAATCATCAAAAAGGGGGAGATTGTTGATAAAAATATAATGCCTAAAAACATTACTAATATTTTTTCACATCTTTACGTTTTGATAATATAAAAACGTTCAACGTAAAATTAAACGTAAACAAGCAATTAGTAGTAAATTCTCATTTCAACAAATGCATCACTTAAATGTATGAATAAATAAATGCTTAATACATTTTATGATCAAAGGAAATTTTTATTCAACCTCACACTTTTATAAAATGTCGTAAACAATTTATAAACATTACAAAACATTTTCTATAATTAAAAGAAAAGTTTTATTCAAAATAAACATTTTGAAATTCAAATTTTTAGACCTAAAACGGCTAGAAAGATTCTAGAAAATCCCCCCTACACAAAAGACAAACTAGGGAACTCCTAGTCTTGGGCGGCCCCTTAAATATACGACCGACCCCCTTAAAATTAAGGGGACCGCCTACCTATTTAAGAGGACCGCCCCTAGGTAGACACTCCCCCAGTTTGTCCTATAAATACTATACTTTTCCCCACAATTTTCTCACCTTTTGCACTTATTCATTATGTTAAAAACAGCCCACACATCTCATCAAAATCCTTTGATCATTTAATCATAAAGCTTTTCCAAGTGATCCAAGGTCAATTCCTCAAGTGCAAGAGAAGAATACTTCCATCCTCAAGTGAAGAAGTATTACACCTTTATGTGTTGCAATCTTATTGCATCCATATCATAACTTGTAAATCTTTTGTATATCTTGTATTTATGTGTACTAGCTAGATCTTGGCGATCTTTGTAAGTATAAATAGATCGTGGTGATCTTACCAAGTAGTGTTAGTTAGTTGTGGCATAAGTAGTGTGGTGAAGTAAAGTCGTGAAGTTGTGAAGAAGTCGTGAAGTTATGAAGAAGTTTTTAGGTTAAGAAGAAGTCGTGAAGTTGTGAAGTTGTGAAGAAGTCGTGAAGTTGTGTTGTGATAGATTGGTTCTAGCTAAGATTAGATGATAAATCGGTGTAAGCAATCTTTGTGTATATGGTTTTCTTCTTCAACCATAAGGGAGCTTGTGACAAAGTGAAGAAGAACTCTCGAGTTAGGTGCCTCGGAAAGAGTTGAGTAGGGCGAAGAGGTGCTTCGTTACCAACCACTATAAATCCCTCGCGTTGTGGTTGGATTGCTCTTACTCTTATCTCTTGTCTTACATTATCTCTTCATACTATCATATCAATTGTTTAGATAAATATATTGTTCATATTGTGCAAGTGTTGAGTTTACATAAATTCAAATCTAGAATTTTTTTAAACAATTCAAAACCTTTAATTAAAAAGCGGTAAACTATTCACCCCTCTTTTAGTTTTCCATAGATTATAGAATTTTAAACATTCTGTTCTGATGGTGGATACGGCTTATTTATAAAATGGATACGCTGTATAGGGATCAATATGGTCAATACGCTGTATAGATGTTAGTCAATACGACGTATGGGTTTTAAAACTCAGGATCCCATTTTAAGTCAATACGCCGTATTCAATTTACTTGAATACGCCGTATTGGGGTTTTAAAATTGGGTAAAAATTTAGTCAATACGCCATATCCATGTGAGTGGATACGCCGTATTGATCTGCAATTATAAAAACTAAAAGGGGGGTGTCTTCCCATGGGGGGATTACCTTATTTTGACCAGGATTTAAATTTCTTAAAACTAACAAAATCTCATTAAAGGGGAGGTAAAATAGGATCTAAACTTAAGGTATGTCTCCTAACTCTATAAACCAAACCCTAATTAAATTTGATCAAATCAAATCGAAAAGGAGAAAAGGGTAAAATACATTACCTAAGGATTGAGATGAAGGAGAGGATGATTATGGATCAAGAACGAAAGATCTCCAAGAATTGTAGTAAAAATTTTGTGTTTGTGAGTGTAAAGTTTTGGTAAAAACAGATCCTGCGTATTGGTTGAGTTTTTATACCCAAACTCAATACGCCGTATCGTGGTTTGATTAATACGCCGTATTGGCGAATTTTGTTGACTTAGTCAACGCAGGTTAAAACAGTGGATACGCCATATAGGTTTTATCCTAATACGCCGTATCCATTCTTGGAGACCAATTTTCCTAAAATAATGCAGAGAAAACGTACCTTGGCCTCCGCAACTTAGCACACAATCACCATCCTTATAATACCGCTTAGGGTCGAACGGAATGCCAAACGGCACATATAAATTCATAATGAGATAGAATAGCATTCCGTAATAATTCTAAATCACGATATTTACTTTTAAGTTCATGACAAAACTTCTCGTTCTGAAGCTTTTATTGATTTTATCGTGACTTGTTTCAGAAAGCACATTTGACCCATGTCTAATTTCATTACCCTCCGAAGACTGTATTATATCGATATCATTATCATCATTGTCTTTTTCCTACTTTAAATCATTCGGGACGAATATGTTGAAGGTATATGGTGCAAATAAGATGGTCCATTTATTCTTAAAGAGCCTAAGGTATATGACATGAAGGCGTCTTGCGTTTAGTAATCAAATAAAAGCCAAAATTTTTGACAGCCTCGATGTGGACTTTATCTTTGTATGACATTTGATCTTTTAGAAAAGGGCTAGAGCTAATTATAGCGTTTTTAAAACCGTTACGCTTTATTTTTGGAATTTAGAAATTATTGAAATAAGTCTTAAATACCTTCGGTATATGACTTAAATAAAATCTTGAGATACAAAACTTAGGAATAAGGGAAGGAAAAGATAAGTAACAACAAATTAGCTTATTTATGAGTAGTGATAGCATCATAACTGTATTTTGCAATGATCATTGTTTTAAGCTTGGCTTGAGAGTGTTAAAGTCGGAGGGACGATGAATTTATCCAATGGACACTTTTAAGTGCTTTTTGTTCCATGATCCTAAAAGTTATCAATGAATAATGAAACAATACAATAATTCACGCATGAATAAGATGTAAAGTTGTAAATTGAAAAAAAAAAATCATAAAAATGAAAAAATTTTGAAAAAGAGAAAAATAGGGTGTTTTACGCTTGTGATTTCTTAACTCCTCCCCACAAAAGTCTTGCTACTTCTAAAAAATTTAGTTTGCCGGAAGTTTTGAGGTATTTGGTTTTAGAGCATATAACATTGCGTGAGGACACGACAATCACTTAGTTTGGGGAATTTTGATATGTGAGAAATCACATATCTTTTGTATATCAAAAATGGCCCTTAAATGATCAAAATATGCAAAAATATGCTTGTATTTAGGTACTTTGTTGTTTGTGACTGTGTAGGTACAGATATTGCAAAAAAAAATCCAGAAAATCATACAAAACGGGACAAACACGGACACGGAAAGGAAAGAGTAACAAGAGCCGGAAGTTTCTATGCAAAGGTCAACCAAGTCAAACCTGGTCAACCCACAAAAAGACCAAACCCCAAAATACCCCAAATGAGCCTTAATGTTTTAAACCAATTCACAAAAAAGTCCCTAAACCCTAACACAGTATCTCCTTTTTTATTAAAGAGATAACGTTCATTATCCCTTATAATAAACCCTTTATATCTCAAGGCCCATATAAACCTGGCCCAATTCTTTTTACCCGGGCCCAAGTCAAACCACCCCGAGTCAAACATCGTTATAAAAAAGAAAAGAAAAGGGCCAGAAAAAGCTGTTTTTAAACTGTGATTCTTATTGTTCGTTCTCAACCAATTACCCCCTGCTAAAACAAAGGTAAAATCTCAATTAATGACATGGCTATAAGATTAGAGGCTAATGCTACATGTCATGCAAGAAGGAACGTTCACCAAAGCCTCTGATTGGCAAGCTACAAATAGAATGATACACCTCGGGCTTACAAAAACACATAAGGAAATTAAAAAATTACACTAAATCCTTTGTTAAAGAAGCACAAAGCCTTTAACACACGGATTGCCACGCTGGCAATCCGTGTGCTCACTTAATATCCAACAGTGAAGATTAAAGAGCCAATGATTGCATGGAATGAAGGGTGTGGATCAAAAGGAGCATCTAACTAACTTGGAGACATGGAACTTTCTTCACAAGCTATAAATACAAGGCAGCCTCTCTCAACAAAGATCATCTAGCTTAATCTAGGAGTAGTTATAAAGAGTAGCTTTTAGAATTAGCTTATGTAATTTTCAAATTGTTTTTAGCTTATAGATTTCTACTTAAGATAACCTTCTCATTAAGTTTGTAACATCAAATTCATATTAGTAAAAAATTTGTTTTTCTTATTGATAATTGTCACTTAAGTTTTCCTTAAATCTAAAACTGTTTGATAATCTGTCTTTATTCACATAAGCCATAAGTTCGTTAATATACCTTTAAAGCGGCTTAAATAGCTCAACCAAGCTCTCAAAAGCTTAGTTGAGCTTATCATACTCAATCCACCCCTAAAAATTACCTCAGCTTAACATGGAAGGGAAGTCAATCATGGAAGGACTTCCAGGACCTCACCAGCTTATCTAAGATAAGCTGGAGCTTGTTGATAACTCATTTGAGCTTACTCTTAGCCTTGTTTAGAGCAAAGGCTCCTGTAAGTTTCTTTTTTACATTCTAGCTTAAATTTTTACTATTAGCTTTAATCTGCTTCATTTGCTTATTGTATGCTTATTTGTAGTTTAGATCTGCTTATTACTGCTTATTTTAGTCATTTAATGCTTAATATGTTCTTTAGTTAGCTTAGATTTTAATTTGCTTGCTATTTTATAAAACCTGTCAAAAAACCAAAAAAATTAGCATTAGCTTATAGATTATCATTTCTGCTTATCTAGTTTGCTTAAATCTTCTTATTAAGTCTTTTATTAGCTTATTATAATCTGGTATCTCATTTTCTAACTTTAAAACTCAAATCTATAAGCTAAATATGAGTTTGACAGAATTAAAGGGGTGTTTGGGACAAGCAGTACTAACTAAGGTTAGTACTGCTTAAGTCCATTTGACCTTTTGAATTCAGTTTAAACTTAAATTTTAAGTTTATAGGTTCTGGTTTTTTAAGTTTTGGTAGCTTAATTCAGTTAAAATCAAGTTAGTAGGTAGTTAGTAGAATCTGTTAGTATAGGCTTAGTTAAAATAGCATTATAAACTCTAGTTAGTTTTAGCTAAATTGGTAGTTTAATTTGTATTCACTTTGGTGTTTTTGGTAGTATAGAATCAAATTTTGTTGCCTGCACTTTTGGATTTGAGTTTTGAACACTTAAGTGTCATATGCATCAGATAGGGAAAACAGACAAAAAGCCATTTTCAAGTTCAAAAATCAGAGGGTTAAAATAGGTTTTAGCTTTTAAAATTTAAAATACAAATAGCTTATAGGTAATTTTTCATTAGTTTAAACTTGCTTTTCAACAATTAGCTTAACTTGATATCTGTTTTTAGCCTTAAAAATCAGCATTTTCCTTTTTCAATCCCAAACCTCATTCAGTACAATCTGAGCATAAGCCTTTTTCATTCAACTTTTTCATTAAGCATTTGTTTTTTTAAAAAAGTTTTTAAAAGATGTTCTAAGTAGCTTATAGGTCAAGTTTTCAAGTGGTATAAGTAATTAGTCCATAAGGTTCTGTTTGCTTATCTTAAAATAAGCCCAAAGTTGGCTCTTAGACTGTTTGGTAGCAGTTTTAAGTAAAAATGCTTATTGGATTATTTCAGCTTATGGACTGTTCTTTTAGCTTATTTTATGTTCAACGTTGTCATTATTAGGTTAGTTCTAGGATAGTTGTAGCTTATTTAGTTTTAGTTTTCATCATAATCAAGTTTTTTAGCTAGCATTAGTATAATAAAAAGCTAAATTTCCTTTAAGTGTTCTGTCAAGCTTTTAAGCTGATTTCCAGCTTATTTTCTAGTTTGTAGAAAAGTTGTTTTCACAAAAAGAGTTCATATTTAGCTGTTTTAAAAGTTTGCTTTTTAGGTTTTAGCAAAATAAAAAAAAGGGAAACCAAGGAAGTCGGGGGTGAGCAAGACTCGAACCCCCGACCTCAACTCAGTTTCAACCCTTTTATAAACCTCACAACACACACACTCAACCAACGTGCCCTGGGGTCTTTTTCGTTTCATTATTGCAAATCGTTCCTTTATACACGTTTTAGGCTTTTTAGTATATTAAGCTGTTTGGGCTTATTTCACAGCTTATTCGATAAGCTGTGTTTTTCACTAACTTATTTTTTTAGATTCTACATTGTTCAAGCTATTTTTTGTAATTTTCTAGTTTTTTTATAAATAGTTTAGTATTTTTAAACATTTAATTTTGTTAAAAGATTTTTTATTCATAAAAAATTATAAAAAAAATCCAAAAATAAATCTTTTTTTAGAAAATTTTTCTTTATAACATTTAGACCCTAGAAAAATTAGATTTGCTTTCGAGAGTTTAAATTGCCCAAAATCTTTTTTTTAAAGAACGGTTGTAACCCCGTTCATGTTTTTTAGTGTTTTTTAAGCTTAAAACTCTTTTTTTGATCAGTTTTCCTTTGCCCTAGCTTCTTATTTATTAAGACCTTATAAAAACCAAAAAGATCATTGTAGGACTTAATTTTGTTAAATTAGGGTTTTTAGTCTCGTTTAGGATTCCCGAATTGCAGTTTTAGAGTTAAAATATTTAATTTCACCCGTATTTTTTTTTTTTCGTAGTTAGGTTTAATTATCCCTTTATTTGCTCACTATTAGAATTTTAGAAAACAAATCATCTTCAAACCAATTCAAGTCATTGTTCAAATAACAAACGAAGTCTCAATTTCATAAGTCCTTTGAAAACGATCCCGGTAATCACTTTACCGGTTTCTTACGGTAGAATATTTTCGTGTGATTTTTCTTCCTACCTTTGCCACTAAAGGTAGTTTAGGAGTTTCATTATCGTGTATATTATTATACGTATTTAAAACTTTAACGCAACAAGTTTTTGGCGCCGCTGCTGGGGATTTGTGATTAAGATTCCTTCGTTTGCAGTTTGTCGATCGTGATTTGGAGAACCTTTCGTCTTCAAAAGTTACGCTTTTAAGAAAATTCAAAAAATTACAAAAAATAAAAATAAAAAAATTAAAAATATTTTTCTTTTCTTTTTAGTATAAGTAGAAGATTAATAAATAAGAAAAATACAAAAATATTTGCTCTTCCGGATTTTTCGATTTTTCTTGTGAATTCATTAATATAAGAAATAATTTTTTTTAACCAAGTTGGTAAAAGAACACCAACAAATAATACTTTCAATTGAAGTATTATCCATCAATAAGTTCCCGAACCTAAGATTAAAAAATTTTACCGTTTGTGTCACTTACGAAAAAGGCGCACCTCTTTTGTAAAATTTATTTTTATCTTAAGGGAAGTTAACCCTAAGTTTGTTGATTATTCGGTAAACAAAAATATTTACTTTTCTCATTTCTTTTCTCATTTCATTTGTTTGATTAGTGCATGCGCACTAGAAATTCCAATTTTCCAAATAATTCAAACGTAACCATTCTGAGACGTCGAAATAAAGGACGTGCTCCAAACATAGTCGAACCCGAGCTTCGTACTATCGTTGAAGTTGCACCAATGGCGGAACGTACAATGGAAGAGCTACTCCGTGCACCCACGGAAGGGTATGGAGAAGCTATCGTGTTACCAGAAATTAATGCGGATCATTTTGAGATTAAAACGAATTTGTTACAATTGGTTCAAGCGAACCCGTTTCACGGTTTAGAGAACGAAAATCCTCATGCTCATATCAATAGTATGTCAAAAGGAATAACTTACGACTCTACGATTTAGAATGTGCCAACCGAAGTGATTAACGCTAATGATGTTTCCATAATCCACTCGAGGGGGCGTGCCTAAAAACCTGGTACGAAGAAAGAAACTCTCAATACAATCTACTTTGTAGGATCTCGTTACCAAATTCGTGAATCAATTTTTCCCTCCCTCGAAAACGACTCACTTAAAGAATAAAATCTTTGATTTACCTAAAAAATCCGAGAGTCTTTTAGTGAAGCGTGGGAACGATTTAAGGAAATGCTTAGAGCGTGTCCCCACCATGGATTTACGGAGTTAACCCAGATAATTACATTCTATAATTGGTTTTAAACGACAACATCAAACCCCCTTAGAAGCCCGCGGGTGAAACTTTTGAGTAAGACGACTAGAGAGGCGTTGAATATAATTGAGAACAAATCAAAAGTTCGTTATTCACGAAAAAAAACCAATAGCATCTAGATGAATACTCATCTAGGAAAGTGTTAGTAAGCACGATGAGAGAATTAATATGCGGATCAACTTTCGACCTTAGTCGAGATTGTTTCTAAGAAAGTTGTCACTCCCGCTCCGGTTAAAGCGGTTGAGGAAACTTGCTGTTACTTGTGGTGCCCATTCTTGGTATAATTGTCCGACTACCGATAATAATCAAGCTAGTGTTTGTGCGACTACGGGTACTTACAATCAAGTTGCCCCTCCGAACCGAGTTAGTAATCAAATGGCACCACCAGGTTTTGCTCCGGTGCAAAACAATGGTCAAAATAGGTTTAATCAAAATCAAGTTCAAGGGAATAATTTTAATCGGGGAAATAATTTTCATGGTAATCAAGGTTTTCAAGCTCAAAATAATCATGCTCCGAATTTTCAAAATCAAGGATTTCAAAACCAACCGTTTCAAGTGCCTAATAATCATGTTCAACAAGAGTTTTCAAATGAATTTTCAAGTTACAAGAGGAATAACGATCAAATGATGAGAAACATGCAAAATCAAATCAACTCAAACTCATTGAAAGAGACCCTTAAGAATGAAATTCAAAACACATAAAATATCAACAAGCCGTCATGATGAATCAACAAACTACCTTTCAAAATAATTTGCAAAACATGATATGTGGATTTCCATCAAAACTAAGCCTCAACTTCGGGTACTCTTTCGAGTAATACCATATCAAACCTGAAGGGTGAGATAAAAGCGATCACTACTCGAAGTGGTGTTGCTTACGAGGGACCATCGATTCCTACTAATCCTTCTCCTAAAAAGGTAGTGGAATGAGAAATCGAGGAGGCAACGAATAAGGAGCAATCTAATTTCTAAGGAAGTACTCCGCTCAAAGCCCACCTCCGTTACCCTATTTTCTAATTCCGGAACCTAACACAATGTTCCGAAGACTTTGCCCTAAAACCACTCCATGCCGAAACCGAAGTCAGAAGAGTTTTAACCTAAATAAGGCCAAATATTTCATATCCTAACACGACGTGAGACACAAAAGTCCCGTGACAAAGCTTCGAATCAAATGGAGAAGATCTTCCAAATCATTCAAGATTTGCGCTTCGACATAAGTTTCGCGGATGCTTTACTTTTGATGCCAAGATTTGCTCCTACGATTAAGAGTTTGCTCATGAATATTGGAAAAGTGCATGAGTTAGCAAAGATGACCGTTGAACGAGAATTGCTCGGCGATGCCTCCTCAAAAAAGCTTCCCGAAAAGCTTGGAGATCCCGGCAAGTTTCTTATTCCATGTGATTTCCTAGGAATGGATGTATGTCACGCCTTGGCCGATCTTGGCGCGATCATAAATCTTATGCCCTTTTCTATTGATAAAAAGCTTTCTTTACCCCAAACTTACACCAACTCGTATGACTTTAGAGCAAGCAGATCGATTCCCATTACTCATCCGTAAAGGATCGCTGAAGAACGTTTTTGTCAAAGTTGGGATTTTTCACTTCCTAAACCGATTTTTGTTGTTGTTGATTTTGAAGCTGATCCTCGAGTACCCCTCATACTTGGGAGATCCTTTTTAAGAACTAGTTGTGCTTTAATTAATGTGTATGAAGGAGAGCTTATTTTAAGGGACGAAAATGAACAAATAACTTTTCATGTTAATGGCACATCAAAACATCCTCAAAAGCATGTAAACGAGTCAATTAAAATGGTTAATGACACATGTAAGGATAGTTTTAAGAAGTTCACCGACGAACCCGCTCTAGTTTGCTTGCCTCCATCGGAAGATGACAACGATGAAAAGGAAAAGCAGGAAGTGAAGAATCTCACAGTGTCGACGGCTAAACGCCAAACTCGTATCACACCTTGTTTGAAGAATTTTAAAGTTATTCAGAAGGAGAGCATTTTTCATTCGAATAAAACGCCTCAAGTTTCTTGGTTTTTTCCATTTGGAAAAAGCTTTCCCTACCCGAACTTACCCCCACACGAATGACTTTAGAGTTAGCGGATCGATCCATTACTCGTCCTAAAGGACTCTCCGAAGACGTTTTTGTCAAAGTAGGGAGTTTTCACTTTCCTACCGACTTTGTTGTTGTTGATTTTGAAGCCGATCCTCGGGTTCCTCTCATTCTTGGGAGATCCTTTTTGAGGACCGGCCATGCTTTAATCGATGTGTACGAAGGAGAGCTTATCTTAAGGAACGGGGATGAACGATTAATTTTTCATGTCAATAAGCATCCTCAAAAGCATGCAAACGAATCAATTAAAATAATTAATTTCATTAATGTATCATGCGAGGATAGTTTTGAAGAAGTATTAAGATTAAAGAAAACAAATCATCCCTCGAGTGGCAGTACCACTCTGCTTTCTGTTTCTCATCCTAGTCTTACAACTTTTGAGACTAGCGATTCTCTTCTTGAGGAGTTCGCCGATGAACTCGCTCTTCTTGAACCATTTCCACCGAGAAATGAGGATGTTAATTTTGAAACCGATCTTAGAGAAATTGAATTGTTGCTTAACCGAGATCCGTCAACAGATTTTTTACCTAAGATTACAATAGATCTTAATCCCAAGAGATTCATCAACGAACCTGCTCTAGTTTGCTTACCTCTACCGGGAGATGATGAATCATTTCTTAAGAAGGATATTCAAGAAGTAAATTTTCGAATTTATTCGAATCCTCTTTTTAAATTTGATGACCATTACAACTCTAGTGACATTAATCCTCTTTTTAATGAGACATTAGAGGATGTAGAGAGCGAGGACTCTAATGTTTCTAATTTTGATGAGGATGAGTGTTTCGACCCAGGAGGCGAAATTGATAAATTCGATGCTTTTATGGACGCTTATATTAACTCAGAGGGAGACGTTCTTGAGATTTTGCATAACACCACCCATAATCTCTTCCCTGAAGTGTTTTTCGATCATGAACCACAAGGCTTTAAGGATGAACCTGATAATGATGATTTGATGACCAAGGACAAAGTTTTCGACCCCGGGATCTGGGAGAGAACTTTTTCTCCATCATATGTGAGATTATCCTCTAAGGATCGCCATTATCTTTTCTTCATAATTGTTTTCTCCTTCGGGAGTGAGGACACCATTTTTGACCCTAACATCTACGCTTTTCATTTTTCTTATCTTGAGCCGGTGGCATTTAAAAGTCAAATGGAAGTTTGCTCTTCCACTTAAACCATCCCCATGGACAACTAAATGCGGGGATCGAGTCAAGCTATGTGACTCGGTTACCAAAAACAAAGCGCTTCGTGGGAGGCACCCCATGCTTATCCATTTTTCTTCTTTCTTATTTCTAATGTGATGTGAGGAGGCTTGTACTCTTCCAATTCTTGTTGTTTGTGCTTGTGATTGTTTGTAGGATTGACCCAAAATTTTTGAAGACTCTCGTGTTCGGTGTTTTGTCCCGGTTCACTCGAGCTTCCTAGCCTTTGCTTGCCATTAGTTTGGGGAAATCCGATATCCTAGATTATTATCGACTAACATCTATCTTTTAGCATACTTGATAAACGGCTTAAGATTTTTGTGATACTTTCTCCATGCTCGGATTATGCATTCGACTTTTTGAGTTCTAGTATGGGGTTATAAGCCTTAGACTAGGAAACATTGAGGACAATGTTTAATTTTAGTATGGGGTAGTATATCTTCGATATGATCTTACCTACTTTTGCTCGTTGTTCTCACGTACCCCGTTTTCCCGCAAAAATTTTAAATTTTTAAGTTTTAATATCTAGTTTATTGTTCATATATATATAAAAAATGATGAAAAATAGAAAATAGTTGCTAAAAAATAATAATAAGTGATTTGACACGAATGTAGGCTTTCCGTTGGTGAGAACAAAAGTAAATTTTGACCCGACCGGTTTTATATCTTAGCTTTCTCCTTAACATAAATAGATTGAAATTTGCTAATCTTTTATACAAGGAGCTATAAAACGCAAGTCTAGCTTAAAAAGTCAAGACTTTGCAAGTTCCCATAATTGATTTTAAATATGCGAAGATCGATTTATTAGGCTAAGTATTCACGAGTTTCTTTCTTAGAAATTTTAAATTGTGAAGAACAAAAGATGATAGAGTAGAATATAAGTTTTGATGCTAAACATAGAATAGTTGGATTTCTTTAAGGCTCATAAGTGTTAATTGTGGCTTTTTCTCCCATTAGCTTGTTTCACCTTTATATAATTGTTTAATAAATAGAGTTGTGCTATTTTTTTTGGTTAATAATTAGTTAATAGAAGTTTTCTTTAGTTCCTTTGTGATCAAGATGAGTACACACCAGGAATACTTAATTTGGCATACTATATGTATCACATTAATAAATATTTTGTTTATCCCTTAAAGAGACTTAGGGTATATGGGGTAAGTAAAATTAATAAGTGAAATTATAGCCTTATTCATTCCTTAAAGAGCCTTAGGGTATATGGAATGGATATTGTTGCTTAATTTTTGTCTTGTTTGTACCTTAAAAAGCCTTAGGGTATATGGTTCAAATAAGATTAGTCCATTTACGTCTTAAAGAGCCTTAGGGTATATGACATGAATGGTGCCTTGCTTAAGTAACCTAATAAAAGCTAAATTTTGGTCGCCTCGATGTGGACTTTAATCTTGATGACATTGGTATCTTTTGAAAAGGACTAGAAGCTAATTATTGCATTTTTAAGCGTTACGCTTTATTTTAGGAATTAATAAGTATCGAAATAAAGTCTTAAAGAGCCTTCGAGTATATGACTTAAATAAAATCTTGATATATAAAATTAGGGAATAAGGGAGGAAAAGTAAGTACACAATTAGCTTTTATGAGTAGTGTTAGCATCAATACTTGTATTTTACAATGATCTTGTTTTTAAGCTTGACTTGGAGAGGTGAAAGTCAGGGACGATGAATTTATCCATTTAGACACATTGATGTGTTTTTTGTTCCATGATCCTAAAAGTTATCAATGAATAATGAAAGCATTACAATATGTCACACAGGAATAAATTGTAGATTGTAGGATATAAATCATAAAAATCATAAAAATAAAAATAAAAGTTTGGAAAAATGGGAAAATGAGGTGTTTTAAAGCTTGTGATTTCTTAACTCTCTCCACGAAAGTCTTTGCTACTTTTCAAAGATTTAGTTTAGGGAAGTTTTGAGGTATTTGGTTTTAGAGCATATAATATTGCGTGAGGACACGCAATCACTTAGTTTGGGGAATTTTGATATGTGTGAAAACACATATTGGTGGAGTGGGTAGGGCGGGGATGAGCGGGTGGGTGGGGAGAGGAGGGGAGGTTGTAGAGAGAGAGGGGAGGGGGCGGATAGGGAGTGTAAGGGGGGGAGAGTCAGATGGGGGTTAGGGGAGTGGGGGGGTGGGCAGATGAGGGTGGGAGGAGGGAGTGGAGTAAGGAGCGGCGGTGGTTTGTGGGGATCTGGGGGAGGTGGAAAGGTGAGGGGGGGCGGTTGGAGTTTTGAGTTGTAGTGGGGAGGGAGTGAGGGTGAAGATGAGGGAGTTGTGGGAGAAGGAGGGGGGAGGGGGTGGGGATAGATGGCGGGGGGTAATGGGGATGTTAGTGGGTGATAGGGGAGGTGGGTGAGGGGAAACGAAGAGGCAGGGGATTGTGGGGTCACGAGGGGGAGGGGGGGGAGGGGCGAGGGTTGGATAGGTGTAGGGGGGGGGTGGAGAGGTAGGTGTGAGAGGAGGGAGTGTGGTAGAGCATATAATATTGCGTGAGGACACGCAATCACTTAGTTTGGGGAATTTTGATATGTGTGAAAACACATATCTGTTTTATATCAAAAATGGCCCTAAAAAGATAAAATTGTGCATAAAATGTTTGTATATTGCTTGTTTTGTCTTTGTGATTGTATAGGTACGGATATTGCAAAAATCATAAGAAAACGGTCAAAACCGAACAAACACGGACACGGGAAAGGAAAGAGTGTAGAAAGAGCCGGGGATTTGATTGCTGAATGGTCAAAAAGTTAACTCAAAGTGAAACTTGGTCAACTGGTCAACCACAAGAAAACAAAACCCCAAAACTTACCAAAATAGTCCCTTAAGTATAACCATTTTACATAAAAACCCCTAAAACCCTAACACCGATATTTTTTTAAATATAAAGAGATAACGGTCGGTATCTTTCTCTAATAACCCAAACAAACACCTACGGCCCAATATCATTTTAATAAAACCCAACCCAAGTCAACGACCCAAACCCTCGAGTCAAACACTCCCAGCTAACGTTTAAAAGTAAAAAAGCGCGGGTATTAGCTTTTTACTATTCATCATTGTTTCCATCATTTACCCTGCTCAAAAATAAGGGGTTAATTCTAATTGAGGACGTAACTCAACATTTCAAGCACTAAGTGACGAGCTGGCAGAGTTAGACGTCACAAAAGCTCCTTATTGGTCCAAGTACACAATAAAGGACACGTGGATATATGAAAGAAATAGACAAGGACAAGGATTTTTACACTAAATCTAGTACAAAAGAAGCACAAAGGGTTTTGACACACGGAATGCCACGTTGGCAATCCTTGTGGTCATTAAATCAATCCAACGGTTGAAGAAATGGATCCAATGATTAGCATTAAAGGAAGGGGCGAGATCAAAGATTGAAGGGGAGCATCTAACAGACTTGAGGGCCTAGAAGCTTCATCTCAAGGCTATAAAGAGAGCCACTCACTCACACACATAACATCTTCTTCTTTTCAGTTTTTAGTTAGTAGCTTATGTAATTTTAAAAAAACTTATGTAATTTCAATTCCTGTTTTCAGCTTATTGTAATCTCTAGTATTGTAATCAGTTTTTTTTCAATGAAATCTTAGTTACAAATTTTGTTTTTACTCATTATGCTTTAATACTCCTATAAGCTCTTTTAATATGTTTTCATAAGCTCAATACTCTTAAGCTAGCTAATAACTCAACTAAGCTCCCAAAAGCATAGTTGAATTTTTAAGCATAAATCCTCCCCTAAATGTACCTCAGCTAAACATGGAAGGGAAACCAAACATGGATGGGTTTCCAGGACAATACCATCTTATCATTTAATAAGCTAGAGCTTGTTGATAGCTCATTTGAGCATTTGCACAGCCTTGTTTAGAGCAAAGGCTAATGTAAGTCATCCTTTATTTTTCTAGCTTTAAATCTACTATTTAGCTTAATTCTGCTTAATATATGTTTTTAGCTGTTTAGTTTAGATTAATTGAGCTTACTATAAATGTTATATGCTTGTTTTGTTTATTGGTTTGCATAGAAATTAGTTTACTCTTATTTTTATAAAACTGTCATAAAAATCTAAAAACAGTAGCATAGAGCATTAGCTTATTAATCCTGCTTAATTGCTTATTGGTAATTGTTCATTAGGTCTGTTTTTAGATCTCTAGTATCTGGTAATAGAGTTTTATGCGTTAAAACTGAAATTTATAAGCATAAAATGGATTTGAGTATTTTTAAAGGGGTGTTTGGAATAACAGAATTAACTTAAAGTTAATACTGCTATTGGTCTCTTTGGTTCTTAAAACTGAATTTGAACGTCAATTTTAGGTTTATAAGATAGGATTCAGTGTAATTTTTACTCTTAAATTAGTTTTCATTTATAAAAATTAGCTATAACTTAGACTGTTAGTATAAAATTCAGTAAGAGTAAGCATTATAAGCTCAATTCTGTTTTACTTAGATTAATTTCTCTCATTGCATTTGTTTTAATGTTTAAAGAGTGTAGAAACTATATCTTAGGCCTACACTTGTTAGTTTTAGTATTTAGTCATTCATTGTGTAAACTGCATCAGTAGCAAATAAAGGAAAAACATAATTTTTCTAGCTTAATTTTCAGAAGATTGAAGTAGTCACTAGGACTTAGAATTAGTAGCACAGGTAGTTTGTAGGTAATATTTCATATGTCTGAGCTTAAAGTGTTAAATTTAGCTTATTAGGTCATCTGTTTGTAAGCTGCAAAATAGCATTCTGTCATTTTTCATTAAACTTTGAAAAACAAAAAAAAATAGAATAGACAGTTTTCATATAGCTTTATCATTGCTTATTTTAATTTCAAAATAGTTTTTAATTATTGTTTTTAATAGAATTTAAGCTAGACTTTACGACTGCATGAGTCAAAAAGCTATAAGGTTCTTCTAGCTTATTGAAAAATAAGCTCAAAAGTGCCCTTATGGCCTGTTTGGGTTAACAATTTCACCAAGTTGCGTATTTGTGATTTGTAGCTTATTGCATGAAGTTTTTGTTTAATTTTTATCTTAACTAGCTTATTAGGTTAAAATTAAGTGGTTTGTAGCTTATCTAGTTCAGGCATAGCTTATTTTATCTTTTCAAAGAAAACCCGAAAATACAAAAATAGTAGCAAGTAGTCTTTTCATAGTGCTTTTTAACTCCTTATTTGATCTTCAAAATGCTCTTTGAAAGTTGTTTTAAGTAGTATTCTAGGTATACTTTTTAAGGTAATAAGCCAAAAGTCCATAAGGATCCTTTAGCTTATTGAAAAATAAGCTCAAAGATGCCTTAATGGGCTGTTTGGTTAACAGTTTACACCATAAGTGCTTATTTCTTTATTTTAGCTTATCTGCTTATTGTAATTGCTTATTTAGGTTTATCTTAGATTATTAGGATAGTATAAACCCATTTTAGCTTATTTGGTTTTGCCATAAGCTTATGTGAACTTATTTGCTTTCTAGTATAGAATTTAAGTGCTTTTAAGCATTTTTAGCTTTTTTGTCTATCTAGCTTATAATTTGTACTTATTTTTGTTCTTATTTGCTTATTAGACATAGCTTATTATTTGTTTTAGCTTATTTGTCAATTTCATTTGCTTATTCTCCTTAAAAAATGCAAACAATTAGCTATTTAGTAGATTAATATAGTTTAAGCATTTCTGTCTTATTTAGCTTATTTTTGAGCTTATTTTGGTTTATAAAAGTAGTTGTTTTGCAAAAGTAGCTTATTTTTAAGTATTTTCAAAAGTTGTAAAAAAATGGCAAAAATTAAAACACTTGGGAAAGTGGGAAGCCCCGGGTGAGCAAGGCTCGAACCCGAGACCTCTAACACCCTCACCAAGCGTTTTAACCCTCACACACACAATTATCATGCTACAATAGCTCATCTGTTAGATCTTTGCATCATCTATCTTTTATATACATTTGAGCCCTTTTTGGTTTATAAGCTGTTTTGGCTTATTTCACAACTTATTCGATAAGCTGTGTTTCTAAGCTTATTTTTCCTAGATTCCTTATTGTTCAAGCTATTTTTCATAATTTTTTCAGGATTTTTATAAAACGTTTAGTATTTTTAATCATTTAATTTCTTTAAAATCGTTTTTAATTCATAAAAAATTATAAAAAAGTCAAAAAAATATAATTCTTTTTTGGAAAATTTTCTTTTATCATATATTTTCTGGGAAAATTAATTTTGCTTCCGTAGAGTTTAAATTGCAAAATTTCACTTTTTAAAGAACGGGATTCATTCCCGTTCACGTTTTTTGTTATTTTAAGCTCAATTTAACTCCGTTTTTGTTCTAGTTTTCTTTAATATTACTTTTTAGTCAATTAGGGTTAGATAAAAGTAAAAAATTATTTTAGCTAAATTTTTGAGAAATTAGGGTTTTTGGTCCCATTTAGGATTCCTAATTTGCTTTTTTAGTTAAAATTTACTTTCCCATATTGATTTCTTTTAGTTAGGTTTAATTGTCCCTTAATTTGCTCATTTTTAGGATTTTAGAAAACAAATCATCCTCGAACCAATTCAAGTCATTGTCCAAATAACAAACGCGGTCTCAATTTTATAAATCTTTGGGAAACGACCCGGTAATCACTTACCGGTAGATATACGTATTATTATTAGTGAGAATTTTCCTTATTACCTTTGTACTCAAGGGTAGTTTGGTAATTTTCTATTATATTATTTTACGTGTATCACTTTCCGATGTGAATGTTGTTTCACATCACTTCCAATACTAGTCTTTATAACTACCATTTTCAGGACAGCGTTTGACTTAGAATTAAAAAGTGATATCCACACATACCAGAACTTTTTTGTATTCTCAAGTCTAAGGATGACTTAACTAACCATTTTCAAAATTTTACTTATGACAACGGATCTATAAAGTAAACATTCGAAGTTTAGGGTGTCCAATACGCATCCCTTATGAGTAACATATGAGTTTGGCGGGAACCATCCATATATTCAAAGAATATAACCAA
>BQNB010008179.1:0-63580 GCA_026074375.1 Tanacetum coccineum
GTCTCCCTAAGTTATATAAAGTTATCCCAAAAGTTACACACTAAATCCCTAAAATTGGTTTTGTATATATAGAGGTATCGCGGCGACGGCGTTGCGTTATGGTCCTGACGCCATCGCTATGTGGATGATTCTAGATCCTCTTTAAGTCGGCCATATCCTGATGTCGTCTCCAAATTCTAGATGCCGTCACTGAATAGATCACGACGGCGTCACTTTATGCTTGCGACGTTGTCTCCACGTTCTGTAAGCAATATTTCTTCAAGGATTTGGTATATGTCTGTAATCTCGTCCATTTCTTCTCTAAATGAGCCCAAGTCACGTGTATTTCCTCCAATTGCTCGAAGCACCCACCGAGGGTTACGAGGATGCGATCGTTGTTCCCGAAATTACGGCGAACAACTTTGAGATCAAGCATGGTCTACTTAATCTTGTTCAAAACCTTTTTGAGAGCTACCGTGAAGTAAGTAGATTATTTGGTTGAAGTTGTCTTATCTCATTGTCCGTTAAAATCAATCATTGAAAAACCAAAAAAATTAGTGTAAATTTTCTTTTTATATTTCTATTTTGTGCATGCGCACTCGTTCTCAAGCCCGTAAACGTCGACAAAAACAAGTCCGACAAACTTCTGTTGAATCACCCAATCTTGAGAAACCAAATAACAATCAAGAACTTTTTAATCCTCCCATAGATACGATGGCCGATAATCGTACTATGGCGCAATTACTCGAAGCACCCACCGAGAGTTACGAGGATGCAATCGTTATGCCCGAAATTACCGCGAACAACTTTGAGATCAAGCATGGTCTACTTAATCTTGTTCAAAATAAGCAATTTTTTGGACATGATAAAGAAGACCCACATGCTCACATCCGATATTTCAACAAGATCACTTCAAAATAAGCTTATGCTTTTCCCATTTTCCCTCGAGGGAGCAGCCCGAATTTGGCTTGAAAAAGAACCCCCTCGATCGATTCTTACATGGGATGATCTTGTTTCGAAATTCATTAACAAATTCTTCCCTCCCTCTAAAACAACAAATCTTCGAAATGAAATCACGAGATTTCAACAAAAATTTGATGAAACGTTTTACGAGGCATGGGACCGATTCAATGATCTTCTTAGGGGATGCCCGCATCATGGGTTTTCAGAATTGCATCAACTCGATACATTCTATAATGCCCTAAATTCGAATGATCAAGATTCATTGAACTTCGCTGCGGGTGGTAACTTTCTGGATAAAATGCCTCGAGAATGCCTAAAAATCATCGAGAGCAAGTCCAAAGTTCGTCAATCACGAAGCAAGGCCATTGTTTCCAAAGTGAGTACAAACTCTTCCACCCCAGCAGTTTCATCCGATGTTGCTGAGCTGAAAGATATGGTTAGAGCATTGATTCTCGATAAGAAAAACCAAACTCCAGCTCCCGCTCCTGTAAAAGCAGTCGAGCAAAGTTGTGTAACTTGCGGGGGTGGTCATTCTTACCAAAATTGTCCAGCCACCAATGGCAACATTTATCGTGACAATATCCAAGAATACGTGTCACAAGCCGCCGCAGTTAACTACAACCAAGGGAATGCCAGTTACCGACCTCAGATGGTTGCTAACCACATTCGACCTCCCGGTTTTCCTCCCATGCAACACAACAGCCAAGCCAACAATCAGAATCGTTGGAACCAAAACCAAAACCGTGGGAATGGCTACAACCAGGGTCAAATCCAACGACCCCAGGTTCAACAACAAGCCCCAATGTATCAACCCCCGGTTAATCAACACCCAGCTTACCAAGCTCCCGCTCATCAAGCTTCGGGTGTGTCAAAAACTGATTTTGAGAGCTATGTCAATGCTAATGATGCGGTTATGCAAAACATGCAAAACCAAATGACCAACATAACCGACTTGCTCACCAAAATCGTAAATTCTAACCAAGCTTCTACTTCGGGCTCGGGTTCTCTTCCTAGCAACACCGTTGCTAACCCGAAGGGTGAATTGAAAGCAATCACCACCAGAAGCGGTGTTTCATATGATGGACCTCAAATTCCACCTCCGGTGGTGGAAGTTGAAACCGAGGTGACAAAGGACACGGTGCTTCCTAACGGAAGTACCAAAGACGTCCAACCTCCGATAGTCCAAGTTGATGAACCAGTTGTCATGCCTAGATCCAAAACGACTTTACCATATCCATCTAGGGTAAACAAGGAGAAAGTCCGCGAAAAGGACGACCTTTTAGCTTTGAAATTTATGGAAATTTTTCGGAATCTCCACTTCGAGCTGAGCTTCGCGGATGCTCTCCTGCACATGCCTAAGTTTGCACCGATGTTCAGAAAGCTTTTGAACAACAAAGACAAGATCTTGGAATTAACCAAAACACCGGTTAATGAAAATTGCTCGGCAGTCATCCTAAAGACATTTCCCGCTCCGGTTAATCAACACCCAGCTTACCAAGCTCCAGCTCATCAAGCTTCGGGTGTGTCAAAAACTGATTTTGAGAGCTATGTCAAGGCTAATGATGCGGTTATGCAAAATATGCAAAACCAAATGTCCAACATAACCGACTTGCTCACCAAAATCGTAAATTCCAACCAAGCTTCTACTTCAAATTCGGGTACTCTTCCTAGCAACACCGTTGCTAACCCGAAGGGTGAATTGAAAGCAATCACCACCAGAAGCGGTGTTTCATATGATGGACCTCAAATTCCACCGCCGGTGGTGGAAGTTGAAACCGAGGTAACAAAGGACACGGTGCTTCCTAACGAAAGTACCAAAGACGTCCAACCTCCAATAGTCCATGATGATGAACCAGTTGTCATGCCTAGAACCAAAACGACTTTACCATATCCATCTAGGGTAAACAAGGAGAAAATCAGCAAAAAGGACGACCTTTTAGCTTTGAAATTCATGGAAATTTTTCGGAATCTCCACTTCGAGCTGAGCTTCGCAGATGCTCTCTTGCACATGCCTAAGTTTGCACCAATGTTCAGAAAGCTTTTGAACAACAAAGATAAGATCTTGGACTTAACCAAAACACCGGTTAATGAAAATTGCTCAGCAGTCATCCTAAAGACATTTCCCGAAAAATTAGGAGACCCGGGTAGATTTCTGATACCGTGTGATTTTCCAGAGTTGGATGAATGCTTAGCCCTGGCCGATCTCGGTGCAAGCATCAATCTAATGCCACTCTCCGTTTTTGAAAAGCTTAATCGCCAAGGTCTAACCAAAACTAGGATGGTACTCGAGTTAGCCGACCGATCAATCTCCACTCCCACCGGCATAGCCGAAGATGTTTTTGTGAAGGTTGGAACCTTCTACTTTCCAGCCGATTTTGTGGTAGTTGACTATGATGCCGACCCTAGAGTCCCGTTGATTTTAGGAAGACCATTCTTAAGTTGTCACGTAATCATGTTTTTACCACCAATTTTTTGCAAAAATACCAAAAAAATGAAAAAAATTTAAAAATTTTTCAAAAATAAAATAAGTGTTTTGTCACAGTTTCGACTTTCCTAATGGGTAGAATGAGAATAATTTTTGACTCGATCGGGCGTGTTGAGCCCTAGCTAGTTCCTCAACTTATCGCTTGTAGGCTAAGCTTTTACGAATTCTATTGCTTCGAATTTTAATAAGGTGAAGAACAAGAAGTGATAAAGTTAAATATAAGTTTATGTGCTGAGTAAGATTCTTCTAAAGCTTATATAAGTAACTTGTGGCTTTTTCTCCCATTAGCTTTTAATCCACCTAATCATACGTGCTCATTTCAATTCAACTAAGTCAATCGATGTTTTTAGAAAAAGCTTCAAATTTGTAACTTGATTCTTTAAAGCGAGGTTTTTTTGTTCTTAGTAATTTGAAAGTTAAAATGCCAAAGAAGCATGAATGAAATATGAATGCAAAAATGCATGAATATTGAAATTATGCCAATGAAGCATACATTTGATTATATGGAGCAAGTAAAAGATGTGTCGTGATATCCCACTACGCTAACCACGAGGTGGGGGTTCAAACTAAGATATCTTTACTTCTAGGGATTTGGTGTGTTGTGATATCTCACCAGGAAGCGAGGTCTAGGTGAGGGTTCAAACTAAGACACCTATCCTTAGCCATATTAGGAAGAAGGTGTTGATGTGATTTCCCACTACGCTAGCAACGGGGTGGGTTTTCAAACTAAGAACACAGGTCGTTGGTTGTGATATCATACGTGGGGGACATGGCTAGGTAGGTGTTCAAACTAAGCAACGCATTCCTAGCTTTAAGAACTTATGATTATAATGATGAAGATGTGCAAAAAGTTCTACAGTTAAAATTTCGTTCTTTATAATCAAGTTACATTTAGAAATCAAGTACAAGGTCCTAATAAGTTGTTGCTTTAAGTCATGATTCATCTTGAATTACGACTATGGAAATAAGTTGATCTATGATTGAGTTGAAATGAGTACACACATTTAAATATATATCCATGTGGGAGGTAAAAGTTCACAAGTAATAAGTATGAGTGCTTATCATTTAATTATATTGACAAATGATCTTGTTTTATTGCTTGGTTTGGAACTAAGTGAAAAAATCTGGGGACGATGAATTTATCAGTCAAGACATCCGTAGATTGTTTATGGGCGCTTCTCATTCTATGATATCAATGTCTGATAATTAAAAGATAGTCAAACAGGTTGTTAAGAAAGAAAAAGAAAGGAAAATCCAAAAATAGTGATAGTTAGTGTACATATAAAAATGGTGAAAACGGACTCGTTCAAAGCTATTGATTCTTTAGTTCCCTGACAAACGCCTAGCTTCATTTTCGTCGGTTATTAGTCGAGGGGGTTCGAGATTCTTAGTTTTCGTAAGTGTTTACTTCATAACATTGCATGAGGACACGGCAACACCTTAGTATGGGGGATTTTGGTATGTGCTTAATTACACATACCATTTTCCATTAAAAACGGACTTAAATGACTAAAAACGTACCAAAAATACATTGTATTTGTATGTTTGCATTTGTATTGTGCAGGAACGAATATTCAAGAAAAGGACAAAAAGAAAGCCAAAAACAAACAAAACCGAGCACGGAATGGAAAAGTCAAAGTCAAATCAAAGTCAAAAGTCAACCAAGTAAAGAAAATACAACTTAAGGGACTAAAATTGCCAAACCTCGAGTTGTATTACAAGAGTTAAAAGACAAGGGTCGAAATTGCAAACTGGGTGAAGTTTGCAAGGAAGTTATAAAGACTTGAGGGGCCAAAGCTGCCAACCTACCCAAAGCCGTTATTTTTCCCGCCCAACAAAAACCCAGGTACAACTAGGGATGTCGTCCCATACTTCTACCCTGCAAAACCACTCGACACCCTAGATAAATCATTTCAACCACTCCTCTATCAACCCCCCAGCTGTATAAGTGCCATGTTGGCAATCCCTCACCATTCCCAAGTATTTTCGATGGCTATGATTGACTCAAAAGAAGCACAAAAGAAATTGAAGGCTGGGATTTGTTTGAGAATCACCTCACACAACAAGCACACTTGGTTTTTGTCTCTACAAAGAAACACAGAAGAAAGAAGTCGAAAAGAAGAAGACTTCGGCTATAAATAGAGCCTTTTGTAAGCCTTTGAGACCAGAGTTAATCTTAGAATTTCTTAGTTTAATTTTTAGTTTTTAAAGTCACTTACAGCTTTTACTTTCAGCTTTGTAACACTTCCAAGTTTTAATGAAAATTTGAGGTTTTAAGTCAATTTACAATTCTAAGTGCTAAGTTTCTTAATTGTGTTGTTTTGTGTTCAAAAAGCTTTCAATACAGCTTATTTCTAAGCTGCTTTAATTAAGTAAACTTAAAAAGTTAATTAGTTAAGAGAAAATCATAAAAATTACTCTCAAAATACACCACAGCTTATTTTATGGATGATAAGCCAGTTCTGGATGGGCTTATGGACTCTCACTAGCTTATTTTATACAAGCTAGAGCTTGTAGATTCTTGGTTTAGCCCTGTTTTGAGCAAGGGTGTTGTAAGTTTCTCTCACTAGCTTATTTTATACAAGCTAGAGCTTGTAGATTCTTGGTTTAGCCCTGTTTTGAGCAAGGGTGTGTCAATGTTTCTCTTTCTCATCAATTACTCTTAGTTACTGCAGAACTGCTTATAGTGCTTATTTGTTACTTATGTTTACTTATTTATGCTTTATCAGTATGTTTAGTGCTTATCTTGCTTAGTTGATTAGTTAATACTGCTAGTACTGTTAGTTCATTTAATAAAACATTGGTTAGTTTTGATTCAAACATGTTAGAAAATTCAGTTTATTTAAGTGCTATCTCTTATTAAAGTCTGCTTATAATTATCTTATTTTGTTATTGGATAATCTGTTTTAATCAGTATGAAAAAAATAATTTTTGAAAACTTTAAAGGGTGTTTAGAACAAGCAGTACTAACTCCAAGTTAGTACTGCTGGTTCATTTTCTTGGATTCCAAAGGTAGCAGTACTAACTTAAAGATAGCAGTACTAACTCCTAAATTAGTACTGTTAGTACTGGCTGGTTCATTTTAGCTTATCAGTTTATTATTTCGGCTTGATTAAGATTTCCTTAGCTTTTTAGAGTAGATTAAACCATTTTCCTTTACTGTCTTTAAGAGTAAGCTCGTTTAAGCTTACTTTCCTTTTCAAAGTATTTTCAATAGTGCATTGTTTGTAGCTTTTTCAGTCATTGCATTCTAGTTAATTCTAGTTGTTATTCATATTCTCTGAAGGCTATTAGGGGGTAGGTAAATATCTGTGTTTAGCTTATTTGCTTTTTTCTTAATTCATTGAGGTTTTGTTTACAAGTTATCAGTATAACTCAAGTTTGTAATGATAGTTAATTCTGATAGTATGTGTTAGTATCTGACTGAGTCTTCCTTGATTAATTTAGCTGAACTTCGCTTGCTGATGTTGCTATTTAGAGATAATTCAGTTATGGTTGTTTTGTCTTAAGCTTATTTGTGTCTTAGTATAAAGGTTTTAAGTGTTTTTACCATTTCTAGCTTCTATTCTTGTTCCAACTTATTTTCTTTGCTTATTTTTATGTGCATTTGCTTATTAGGTTTAGTGCCCAAATCATATCCAAATCTTTGTCATTCAATCATAAATCTTCAATCCGTAATTCGATTTTTCATTCAAGCCTCGTTGAGACATAACGACCCAGAGACACTCTATACTGCTTCCGGTTTCATTGGTCTCGCGTAATTTTGTCCCTTGTTGTATATTTATATCTGTTCATATTTATTGGTATATATTTAAAGCCGTAATGTTTTCGCGAACCATGGTGCTAAGAATGTCATTATCTCCGCACCTAGCAAGGATGCTCCTATGTTTTTTGTGGCTGTGAACGAAAAGGAATACACAACAGACCTTCACATCCTATAATCCTTTTTTCTCTATGCAAATATCTTCAAATATGACTCATCTTCTTCTAAACAACATGTGTATCAAACGTCTTAAACTCACACTTCATATATACTTGGTTACTTTTGTTGCACATTGGGTTGGCGTTGCGTTTGTGTTTTGGAACATTACTTTTTACAAGGTATTGTTTTAAACATTGTTTTATGAACATTATTGTTAAATGTTATAATAATCATGTATGTTTTTTGAATGTGCAGTTGAAGTTGAAGCAAGATAAGCATAGCGTGCATATGTGTTTTTTGAAGACGAGCACATATGTTTTAATAAATTTGACGAGAAAGCGTAGCATGCACATATGTTCTTGCAAGGGTACTCATATGTTCTAATGAATTTGAGAGAGAAAGTGAAACGTGCACATATGTTTTTCGAAGAGTGCACACATGTTTTTGAACAACATGGATATAGTTGGATTTATATTTCTAATGTATTTCATTTGATATCAAATTTTGTTTATGTATTTATGTTTTTGGTTTGTTATTTGTATTTGAAATGTATTTCATTTGATATCAATTTTTGTCTATATTTTGTGTTATAAATTTTGAAGATTAAAGAATGTGCACAAAAAACATATGTGTAATTACCATATTAAGTTAAAAATGTACATAAAAAACATGGAATTTATAATATTAAAAAATATATATATGCACTCTTTTTTTTTCTTTTGAAAACAATATATACCAAAAAAATATATAAAATAAAATAAATTAATTCTGAAAATTAAAAAGTAAAAAAAAAAACGTTTTTTAATTAAAATTTTCAAAAAAAAGTCAAAATGTGTTTTGACTATTATACCCTTTTGAATTAAATAAAAAAAGTAATGATACTAAATTCTAATTGGTTTAAAGTGGTTCTGTAGGTTCTGTACAAAAAAGTGGTTCTGCAAAGAACGGTCCCATATATATATATATATATATATATATATATATATTTATATATAATAATAAAAAGAAAAGTTTGTATATAATCATGAAATATCACATATATTAAGCTTAAAGACTATTTATTAACAAATATAACATGTAAAATTAAAATTACGTCGCAAATATATACAATTAACATGTTTTATTTATAAAAAATACGAAAAAACCGAAACCCGGCCGGGTCTCATGACCCGGGTCACTCCAAACCCGACGGGTCAAACCGGGTTTCGAAAATATAAAACCCGGTTTAATTTGACCCGTTTTTTCGGCCGGAACCGGTTCAACCGGTTGACCCGGCCGGGTCAAACCGGGTTTCAAAACACTGGTTAATACTACTCTTTGTATCAAACTTATAAAAGTTTATCCTTTTTTGCATTGAAAATTTAACATTCATACTTTTCCAACTTAATACAAATAAAATGTTTTAGCTTTTAACATATTAACATGTTACCCGCGCAAAGCAACAATTTCAAGAGCATTAAAAAATAAAAATTAATAAAAATATATCATAATAGATTTTGAATTAAAAAGCATAAAATTTTAAAAAATATGATAAAATTAAATCATAAAAAAATAAATAGATAAAAATATATTTCAATTTAAAAATAAATATGATTTTTTAATTAAGAAGTGACACATGTTACTTTAAGATTTGTTTTTCTAAAATGAGATGGATGGCTAAAATTGAGCATAACAAAAAGTTGTTTCAAAGTTTGTTAGATAAATAATTTGAGATGAATGTGTTTTTTTGTTAAATAAAGTTATTTTCCATTTATAAGAATAGGAAAAAGTCGGATTTTTCAGACTTTCTAATTATAGAATTGTCTAAAATGCTTTATAATATTGTATATATTTAGTTTGTCACATAACATTTTTGACAAATAATGCATATAGTCATATGTGATGTGAACCTAGTATAGTATTTAATAAAATGTATTTGTTAAACGACGTGCGTTAAAAATATTATGTGTGTAAACGTCTATTTGTCTGACAAAATTCTTATCACACAAGAAGTATGCATATATGTTTAATCAAATGTTCAGCTATTACGAATCAATAATCATATGAAAATTTTAAACTCATATTATAAATTATTAATACACGAATCAATAATCATGTGATTTAGTATAAACGAGTTGGAATTGCGCGCTGCGACGGAGGTGTTTGTGTGTCAATAAATTTATTATTGTAGGCACAAAACGTAGTATTTATCGGAAATTATTGAAGCCCGATATTAATGTGTTCATGGTAGGTTAGTCTAGGCTAAGTGGGCTTATAAAGCCCATGTTATGAAGAGAAAGAGTGTGATGTTTTTGGGGTTTTTGACTCTGTTAAGTCATTATTCTTTCACCATAATTTCTAATTTAGTCACTATACTAATTTTTCTTTTTATAACCATACTTTATTCATATTAATGTATATTTTTAGTAATCTAAAACCCTTTAATTTTTTGCAATTTCAGTCATCGGCATTTTTATTATTGTCCTTTGTAACCGATCACCACATCTTTATCATCTTTAATTCTTTTTACAAATATTAAAAAAAAATACACAACCACTTGTTGCATCTCAGGTTCATATATATAAAAAATACGCAACCACTTCATTTGACTTTGCTTTTCCAATTCACATTTCTTTCCACTTCATAGTTCATATATATAAAGAAAATGTTGCAGTAAAAGTAGTAATATCACAGATAGCTAAATAAAATATTATTTTCCTTAGTTATTCAAAAGACATCACAATATCATCAGAAGGCACTGTATAACAGGAACAACTTGTATGATCTAATATATAAATTAAAGTCTCCTTAGAAACAAAGGAACAAACATGCATGGTCTAACAGTTAATAGGAACAAACATGCATGGATAAAAAACATCGTATGCTCATCAATTAATGTTCTTATCCTGAAAGGTTCTCTCTTTTATCATCAAGAAGCCACTTAGTCTAATAGGACACATTTGATTTTCCTCGTTTGACCTCTACCTGCATTCATACTAGTCTTTTACCTTAAAATTTGCCCATTTTCTTTTTTTTCCCATCCCCTAAGGTTCCGCCACGATGGCTTCTTCTTTCAACGCATCCTTTTAATCCTTTCAATTCACTTCATCCCAAACCGACGTTTCGACTCCGTTCGGAAGATTATTAACGACATGGACAGGTTCCACGTGTTCGTGGCAAACATCTCACCGTTCAATTCATCACTTGGGATATATATTCGGAAATGAACAACTTGATATGTGTATGCAACTACTTAAGAAATGGGAGCTTAAGATGAATAGATATACTCACAAGTGTCTTCTCCAAGCTCATTTGCGTGCTCGGGATTCTGGTAAAGGGTTGCAAGTTTATCAGGATACGACTGGGATAGGATATTACCCCGTAATATTCGCCTACAATATGCTCCTTGATGCTCTCGCCAAAGACCAGAAGGTAGTATTTTATTAAGGGGCTGTTTTGTTTAACCTTATTTGTGACCCTATTTGCTTTTCAGATTATAGGGTGGACCTAGGGGGTTCACGGGATAAGCTTAAACAAACACATTTTTTCAAATTATCTTATTATAATTCTAACCAGGTAGGTTTGTTTGACGAGGCCAACAAGGTTTTCCAAGTCATGAAGAGGAAAAATAGACCCTGATCAATAATTCTAACCATATACGCCTGTTCAAAAAAAAAATTCTAACCATATACGCCACGTCATGCTCTTTTTCACCGGCTGGGCATGTTGTGACTAAAATAAACGGTTTTCCTTATTATAGTGATGGTTTTAAAAGAAAAATTAGTAGAGTGACTGAATTAGATATTATGTGAAAGTATGGTGACTTTCCAGTGCTAAAACCCGATGTTTTTGTATTTGAAAAGTCAAGGCTGTGACTCTTGGGTTTTTTGGTATTTGAAAGGTTGTATTAACTATGGAAGACCGTGTTGTGATTTGATGCTCTTTGTGCGTGGAGTAATGTCTCGTTACTATTCAAAGTCGGCTTAGTAATTATGGCGCACAATGTGTTTGTTTTATATATAGGTGATTGCCTTTTTATATTAAGTGACATTATAACTCGCTTCTTTTTTAACCCATTTTTCTCATGGCATACCCTCCTTCTAGTATTTAGTTTTGGATCAGTGTATGTGTGTGTGGTTCTAAGAGGAGGTTCCGGAGGCAGTGGAGCTTCGATCCATGGTTGTTTGTTGCTGCACACAGGTGGCAGAGCGTATTTTGAGGCGTTGCAGTGTGATTACAGAGCTTGAGCGAGCTGGTGGCTATATTTCTACTTCTGGTTTGCTGAATCGTTTGAGAGCTAATCAAATGGGGGACTTGGAGCATCTGCGTATGGTGAATGGGTTTGTGGCCAGTTTGTATGCATGCGTTCGTAGAAAGGAACATGATCTTGTTGACATGGACTATTAAAGGCTTTATCTACCAGTTTCTTTTGGGTATTTCGTAGTAGTGTATAGGGTTTCTATTTGGTTGTGTTTTATTTTGGTTGGGTTAGTATGGGTCTGGTTTGTAAGGTTCTTTTGGGTACTTGATGTAAGTGATTATGGTATTTTATGGATGTCAACGTTGTTTGTTTTTGCTTGTTGTTATTTGTTGTCATATAGTATTGCGTGTTTGTGAATTGACGGGATAGGCTTTTTGTATATGTATGTTTTGTTCTTGTGGTATTTGTTAAAGGTCTTTTGTTCTTAGTGGTATTTACAGGTAGGGTAGAATGTGTATGTGCATATATAGTTTACCCAAGTGCAATGCACATTAGGTGTAGGATTGTAGTTATGTAGTTTTTTCGGTGTAGTAGAATTATATTGGTTACGGGTAATTGATGTATGTTAGAGTTTTTAGGTACTTTTGGTAGTAGTTATGCAGCATATGGAATGTGCATGTGTATATATTAGCACAATTTGGAAATGATGTAACATTACAGCTACGGGTTAACGTACACATATCCAACTTTGTTAGTATTCCTAGTAGTGGTTACACAAAAGGTGCAAAGTGCGTGTGCACATGTAGCTTATGCAAATACAGTGCGCAAAAGGCTTAAGATTACAGTTATAGAGTTATGTTCCTAGTAGTAGTAGGTTATAAGCTATGGATAATGATCACAAAGTCAATCTATTATAGTACGTTGCAACATGTTGCAAGACCTACGAGTGGATCTGTTCAACTGTAGTGTTTTATCTTTTTGACAGTTTCAGTGTATGGCTTCTGGATTGCTTTATAAACATGCTTTTTGTGTATATGGCCGTGGCAACTTGCTTGGTTCATTCCCTTTTTGTATTGTAGTTGTCCGTTGATCATTTGGCGGTGTTGATTATGCTTCTGGTGGTTCCATTATGTCGGTTTCCACAGGCTCAAGTTGGTTTCTTGCAGTAGTTGATAACGCTGGACTGGGTGGTTTGGCTGCTTGTATTTATAGTGGTTTTCATGTACTGGGTGCAGGGTCTGTTAACTTTTGTAGAGGCGGTGCAGGCAAGCGCAGTGTAGGATTTTTGAACATTATACCTAAAATGAAGTATGTTCTATTTGAGGTGCTTCTAGTATCAAAATGAAATTGGAATGTATGCGTTGTACCTTCCAATTGTTTCAAAGATTGTGGTAGTCGATAAAGATCTTTATAAGTTATTTCTGTCATAAGTTCATTGTAGTCCCTTGTTAGAGAGTTAGCTTGATCACTGAAGCATGTTATGGAAATAGTCATAGATCCGTCGCTGACGATGGCTCTAAAGCAATAGCTGTTTTTGTGAAATAGTTAGAACATTTTTTGTTATAATAAGCATATTGTAAATGTGTTTTTACTTGTATAATGTAGTTGTTTGGGGCCCATGGTCTTTCTACTTAGGCGCCAGATATTTTAGTATGACTTTCTTTCCGTAAGTTGTGCATTTTTGGTAGTACCACTTTTTTGCGTGTTGATTTTATAGATAGAAGCTTTCGATGTGAATCTGACACGCTGCAATATGTGGTTCGTATTCATTATATAGTGTTTGCATTTTCTAGGACACTAGTTGTTGTTGATAACTTGTTGTTTAGGAAGCTAGGATTATATACCTGGTAGTTTTGTGGATAGACCTCAAGTAAGACAGCCAGTGGGAAATAGTTTCTGGTCTTTTCTTGTTCTGAATCCTCATACCGCTGGTTGTTGACGTTTTGGATTGGTGTTGTATCAGTTACTTGTTCATGCCTACGCGTTTTCTATGTGTATGTCAGCATGTATACATTTTTATGTAGGGCATGTTAACGTATATTTGTAATACATACAAATGCTTAATTTGGTAGGTTTCTGGTATATTTGGATCCAGATAGCAATGGGTGGCAGATGTTCCTGACAGCTGCAAGCCTGTGTATATGAGATGGTCCGTTAGTTTTATTATTATTAGTTGATATTATACGTAGGCTTTTAGTAGGAGAAATGTACCACTGTATCGTGAAACCCAGTATGAACTGACTACAATTACAACTGGTTTTTCCATTGAACCATACTCGTGTATATTAAAGTTTGTTGCCATGTCGTTCCAAAGTGTAAGGCCGATGATATTACCACTGACAAAAGTATTACATTGGTTAAGAGATGGGGCTGAACATGTTATGCTACTGAGTTTTGAAAGAGAAGGTTTACCTAAGGTTTTGAATATCGATTGTATGTCGATAGATACGATTTGTAGTGGCATCCCCTGACGTATTGTTCCTACTAATTGCTTAGATGCAGCCAATATAATCTGTTGTTATAGGGGTAGGTATGTGAGTAAGTAAAATGTTAAGCAACCTGTGAACATTACATCTATACTTGTGAATACTGCATTCTTTACATTTGCTCTTCCTGCGAGCCTATTGTAAGCGGCAAACTTGAAGTAATGTTCGAGAAAACCGATGTTAGATATCTCGTGTAGCTCAGTGTGCCTGCCAAATATAAGAGACGTACAGTTTTGTAAAGTACGTTCCCACTGACTTGTGTCTTCATAGCTGAAGCCTGAGATTTTGTATGCCATTCGGATTTGCAGTGACTGATTGAAGTAATCGGCATCTTTAACATCCATATTAGCTTGTATAAGGGTACCTTGGAAAGTGTAGTTGTAGATAGTCACGAGGCTTGTTTGTTCTATATAATAAAAGGAAGTTGCGGTGTAACTATTGACGTACATGTTTGTCAATTAACATGAAGCAAAACTTGGTTGGTTGTCGGGTTTGGTTGTGTTTGGAAGTCTATTTACGATATACTATTGCTTCAATTATCTTGTTACAATGTGTTGGTCTTAAGTCTGAAACACTCATAATTTCTGGTTTGGTCACGATCATCTTTCCTTTATCTTTACTTGTGTTGTTCAAGTTGTTAGTTGTTGCCATGTTCTTGAGGAACATATATATGGTGCTGTTAATATCAGATATTAAATTAGGCATTAAAGCCATAGGAATGAAACATGTGTTTATGCAAAAATATAAGACATGTATGACAACTACAAATTCGTAAACATCAAAAATCAATTTGAATTTGTTTAAACCTACTTGTTGCTACGGGTATCTAGTTATATAGAATGGGCGCATACAGTGTAAGTTAAGAGAAACAAGTAGAGGAACGTAATAAGTATTTGCAGTTACTATATTAAACAAAAAATAAACTAAACATGTTGATTTCTAAGTTTCGAATGGAAATCTTTTTACATTATGTTTTTCGTGGTTGTCGAGGATTGGTCTGAACATGAGGTGATTAGGATTTTTAGCCCATCTGGAGTGGTCGCTCTTGATAGGGCAACATATAGTTGACCATGTCCGAAAACAGGTTCTGGGAGGTACACTCCTATCCTTTTTAGAGATTGTCCTTGAGACTTTTTTATCGTCATCACATAACATACTATTATTGGGAACTATTTTCTTTTAAAGATGAATGGCACTTTTATATCGTTCATTGTTAATGGAATGCGTAGAAGGAAAACTTTTTAAGAAACCCGTGTGCCCGTTATTATTTGAGCTTCAATCACCTTTGGTAGCAGTTGCTTCACAATTAGGCGTGTCCTATTACAGAGGCCACCGACGATATTGACATTGCATAACAGCATTATTGGGGTGCCAATCTTTAGTACCAATCATGTTTTGGTGATGACAAACATGTAACTTATAACACATAATGTAAAGTGCTTAAGTTACTCGTGATCACAAATCATCAAGGCATTCATACGACAACATCTCTCGACGTCTCAACGAAGTTTTCACCCGACGTAAATCACTTAAGGTATGAGTAAATAAATGTTTAATTTATTTTATGATCAAATAAATTTTTATTTTTCTTAAACCTTACATTTTTATAAAATGTAACAAACATTTTTTTAAAACTTATACAAAACATTTTTGTATTTAAAAGAAATGTTTTATTTAAAATAAATATTTTGAATTCAAATTTTCTACCTAAAAATGGCTAGAAATGTTTCAAAAAACACCTCCCCTGAAAAAGACGAAAAATGAGCATCCAGGCCTGGGCGGCCCCCTTAACTATAAGGGTGGGCCCCTTAGTAATAAGGGGGCCGGCACATGAGCTAAGGGGGTCGGCCAGACAAAAAGGCTCCCAGCTTTGCCTATAAATACTGGATTGTTCCCCATAGATTTTCTTACCTTTTGCACTTATTATTTTTTTTGTCTAAAATTAGTTTATACATCACCTACAATCCTTTGATCATTTAATCTTAAGCATTTGTTTCCAAGTGATTCAAGCTTATTCCTCTATATGCAAGAGAAGAACTCTCGTTATCATCAAGATACGAAGTTATGAAGTTTAGTTAGTGCATTCGTGACATGTTTTACATTCACAATGTATAGATCGAGTCCATGTATTCCAAACTTGTGTAATTATTAGATCGTGATGATCATAGAAAGTATAGTTAGATCGTGGTGATCATAGAAAGAAGAGTTAGATTGGGGTGATCGTGTTAGTGTCTAGGTGTAGTGAAGTAAAGTTGTGCGGTGAAGTGAAGTTGTGTCGTGAAGTGAAGTTGTGCGATGAAGTGAAGTTATGCGGTGAAGTGAAGTTGTGTCGTGAAGTGAAGTTGTGTAGTTAGTATTTTAGTCCTCAAAATACATAAGTTGTGATAGATTGGTTCTAGCTATGATTAGAACTCGACATTTGGCTTAGTGTCAGAAATCGGTGTAAGCTTAGTTGTGTATGGTTTTTATCCGCCTAAAGGGATCTTGTTGACTAGTGAAGTAACTCTCGAGTTGGGTACTCGGGGAGTGGAGTAGGGCGAAGAGGTGCTTCGTGACCGAACCACTATAAATCATCGCGTCCAGTTTGCACTTTCTTTTACTTTTCGCTTTAAATCTTTATTCACCTTATCGCCTTACATTTATATTTGCATTTGATCTATATGTGTGTTGATTGTTGCTTATATTGTTTGGATGATGATTGTGTCATGGATAGAAGTTAACATTATGATTGTGTTTAAATTGTTATGGACAATGTTCGTTGTTGTATATAGATGTATTTTATCACTCTCTATCATATTGCATCGTACACTTCGATGGGTTAATTTGATACGAAATATTTTAAGTTTTTAAATGGAAAGTATTTCTCCCCCTCACGATTTTTTTTTTTACCACAATTGGTATCAGAGCCAGGTCGCTCTAATTTTCAAAACAAATGGTTTTAAAAATGAAGCACGATCCATGTATCAAACTACCCATGAAGGGGGATTAAATACGAAAAGTATTTTGTTGCTTAAATTGTATTAGCTTTGTTGTTAAATACACTTAGTATATTAGCTCGAAGTAAAAATGATGCTTAAAATAAGTGTTTTATGTTCGGTATCAAACTCAGTAAGTTCTACATCTTTTCGCTAAGTCACTAAATGAATTTGTAATTTTTTTACAAAAATCGTAATTCTGAGTATCAGGTGGGCGGCCCCCTTAAATATTTGGGCGGCCCCCTTAATTTTAAGGGGACCACCTGTCTGATTCGGCAGTTTTTCAGAAACTTTGAAAAATCATATAAAATCAACCGTAAGTCCGTAGAAGTCGTGCCACCCGCCATTTCGAAGAGAATTGAGTCTACTTTCATATAAAAATACTTCCAAGTATTTATTTCAAACTTAATTTAGTCAGAAAGGCAAAATACTACTTATTGTCCAAAACGTTGAGTCTCGTTTTAACGTAAAACTTGTATTTTATCTTTTCCTTTCGAGTCGGACATTTCTAGTCGGTATATCTTTGAAAAATGGTGTAATTAACTTTTCAAAAATATTAAACTTGATTTTTGAAATGGGGAGGAAACTAATTTGTCTTCAAACAAAACCGAGCTAAGTATACATTGTTGTATCTAATACACAAAACTACGACAAGTACTTTTATGTGTTATGCTATGTGATTATGTGCACTTCTTTATATCTTAAGTTTGTTAGTAGAAATTATTAAATGATCGTTGCTATTTGTAATTAAGCTAATTGAATATCTAAGCACATGTGCCATGTACACTATTCGTTTGTAGCTAGTTATTCGAATTATGTCTAACTAGAACTTATGCTAGATTTCTTGCATTAAGATTGCAAAATTGCTCTTGCATTGCATATAGGCATAGATCACTTAATTTATAAATGTTACATAAACATCTTGTAAATCTTTTCGAGTATGGAAATATACTTAGGAATAAGAGTTCAATAACTTGTCAAGTATATTATTAAATATGTTAAAATTAGTCACCTAAATATTTCCAACGATTTAATCTATTTTCAACAACACGTTTAAATATTTTCAACAACTTGCTTTGTTTGACCTTGAGTTGGTTAAACAAAAGAAATTATTATACTAATACATTGGTAATTAAAAAAAATGAAAAATGCTTGTGCTTGCATGGTTCTAACATACACACATAATTATATATATATATATTTTTTTAAAACATGTAGTATTTTACAAAAGATGTGTGTTATATAAAAATTGTTAGAAAACTCATTTATATACTCATAAAATGTCAAAAACTATGCATAGTATACATAACAACAAATAGTATCGCACAAGTAAAATTTACGACAATCTTGAAATATGATATTAACTTATCATTATTCATCAACCTCACCTTACAACTAATCTTGGGATTAATGGAACACACTATTTAAATATTTATTTATTTTCTTTTAAATGAGTGTTCTTGAGGGTCAAGAAAGATTTCGAGAATATATCAATTCATTATTCAAATTATGATTGATATCTTTATTGAATCTAATTGGCAAGTTTTCGTGTATGGACATGAAATCAGATTCTTATTTGTTTAGTTTCAAGATTATATCAAAATATAACAAAAGATATCATCTTGGATCTACATAACTCAATCACACTTGATTGATATGAAAATAATTACATCATTTTCTAGATGAAAAGAATATGCATCGGATCATAACTCACACTTGTGTTGATGATGTCATATTGAGTCTACTTGTCCAATGGTTGTGTTCCAAATATTATACCAATATGTTCAATACATGCATAAAATACACAATGAAGTAGGATTGACGACTTGGATATTTCGTCCGAAATATTCAAGCAATTTACATTGCAATGCAATTGGTAAATGTGTCATTTCTGATAAACCAAACACGAGCAAACTAACAATATATGTAAACTTTGCTCATACAACATAAAAGCACGACTCAAAGCTAAAATTCACTTTTAACTAAACTCTCAAATAAGAATAATATTCTTGTTTATTCACCTAGGATAACATGATGTTTGGGAAACATTGTGTTTAAAGATTTTATGGACTTATCATATTAAACGATTGATAAAGGATAACATATATCCTATGCATTTTATATTCTTTGTAGCATAAATGGTTGTGTTACAAGAAAATACACTACATATAATTTGAATAATATAAGTTATTAGAATTGAAAAATAACCTATCAAAATATGTGTCAATGCATAAATCAAGTAAAAATACTTATTTAATTATGATATACAACATTGATAAGAATAATAATTTTAGAAAAGCATATTTGTTTAAAAATAAAATATGTATCTTTTTAATCATTTATCACTAATGACTTACAAACTTAATTAAAGACTAAATAATCTTGATGAGATTCATTTCACATGACATGAAATGGAGAATTCTTAAACCTTCTCAATTAAACATATTCTGTCAAAATAAGCACATATTTTGGCTTTTGAAAAATCAAACACGTTAAATATCACATGTGACAACTACACATATAAGATGACTAAGTATAAGACATCCATTAAATCAAGCAATATGTAAGAAAACAAATCAAAACCAAACAACCTATAGATCTTGAACAAAAGATTAAAACATCTTGCTTACGCTTATCTTAGAATTCCACACATCTTGATTAGGATTATGCGAACCGGAATTAAAGTATGTTAGTTGAGTCATGTTAGGCCCTCTATGAAAAGATAATACAAATTTTATCTTTGCTACACTTCATTAGGCAAATATAAGAACTCTATTTTGTCTAACATGAGAATGACTACTGGAGAATCTATTGCACTAGAAATTCAATTTGACCTAACGGTTGAATTGCTTCCAAGAGTGAAGTTGGGTTCGGTGTATAACCCGTAAAAATGGTCGTGTTTAGCCTGAATTGAGCACCACTAGTGATAGTCTCATATTCATTCTCTAATTTGATTAAATGGCTCTTCCTAAATATGCCTAATGATAGTCTACATCGATAGACTTTGTATATCATTAGGAGTACACACTAAGCACGTAGAAATTAGGCTTTTCCTTAGTCAATCTAGACACAATGCACCTCAAATATGTGCTTTAATGTTTCAAGATGATTACTTGTTTCCATGTAATGCAATTATATGTCTTCATGATCTTGATGCTCAATGTTTGATTGCTTAGATACATATCTAACACTCCTCCAAGTAGGTTTGACAACTTAAATATTTCATCTAAAATATTCAAGTATCTTTAACTTGCGGTCGCAATCGTTAAAGGTCATATCCGAAAATTCATATTCAAGCCTTTTAACAACATATGTTAAAATGCTCTTCCTAAAGCTAAAAGCTTACATCAACCTTCATGTGACAAAGGTCTTACGAGTTTCTACATAAGTGATTCGTAGCCTCCTTAATATACACACCTTAAGACTATGTACTTTCACTTCCATTAGTCTTTTCCATGCCCTTAGGAATGTCACGATGGTTTATCGTCATGCTCACCTCATACACAATGAGAATCGAACATTATCCATCGATCTTTGGATAGAAAACTCATCAAAATTAGTCGTCATTTCCCTCACAACAATTTCTAAAAGGAAATATCTTCATCGAAAAAGTTTTGTCGAAAGACAACTTCGTCGGCACCCTTACCAAATCACTCAAACGTGAACCTTTTTAAGTCTAGGTCTAGGAATGATGAAACAAATATTATAAACTATTCATTCTCATTTTAATAGTCTTGTTACTATTAAATATATTTTGATAAATCTTGACAACTTAATCATTTCATCCGAAATGTTTAAGCATTTTTAATTCGCGAAATGCAAATTAAAATGTCACTCATTGTTCATGTCTAATTCGTTTCACAAAAACCTTAATCATGCCTCTATTATTATATAGATGGTTAATATCTTCTATCCACATTTCCACTACCACCTTTAATACAACCTCGTACCTCGTTGTGTGATTGTTCTATGAATATTCGCAATACTTGAGAAGTGCTACATAACTTCGCGGATGAAGTTCATCGTATGTTAACCGTCATCCGTCATGACATTGTCAAGCTCATCGCTTCCATCTTTATTTCTCTTCATTTATTATTTTTATTCCACAATTTATGTTCGGATGAGCACGAATTAGAAAGGAATGGAAAACACACATCTTCACATATACCCTTTAACCAAACACTCTCAAAAACTCACATAGGTAATTCTCATTCACTAGAAACCACAAGATATAATTCTACCATACACTCAAACCTCATAACTTTTATTCACTCTTGTTAGTGATCACTAGTTCTAGTACATCCCCAAATCACCAAAAGTTAAATGAAAAACCAAATTATCCTTACTACTATCAACCTCGATTCATCCACCTATCACTTTCACAAGAAGATTCACCATGTAACCATTCCCTACAAGTGAATTTTGTAATGAAATGCGTCTCATCCTTATATCTCGACACTCATATGCATGTGTGCCTATGTTGTCAAAAGCAAGTGAATTTCGTAATGAAATACGTCTCATCCTTATATCCTGATAAGTGCTTAATTACACATATCTTTTACCTTCAAAAACGAGCTTAAATGACCAAAAACAGACAAAAACTGCCACCACTGTTTATACAGTGGAAGAACACAAAGAGATATTTTAATTCTTCAAAGTGTTGTTGAGTCATCATAATATCATGTCTTTCATTTATTCATTTCCGCTTTTGAGCAAGTAAAGAACACAAAGATGATATTAAACCATTAAAGAAACCAAAAATCACCATCATACCACCAAAACAACTCTTCATTGACTTGACAAATGGAGACACTATAACCCCATCACCCAAGCTTCACGAATCATCTCCTAGTGCTCCAAATGCACCCTCTAAAACTCCATCTACCAAAGACACCTCATCCTTTTCAATTGACTACACACCAAAATCACCAACTCTTTCATCATCTCCTTTCACAAATGGCTACCTAAACCCTCTATTGTCACCCCCTCCTAAAGTTCCTCCACCACCTCCAACTCAAGCACCCAACTCAATGGAAATAACCCTCTTACTCTCACTTATTACTCCACTTGTTGAGTCATCACAATGTCGTGTCTTTTTACTTTCTTTACATTTTCATATTTTCACCTTTTTCATCTACATTAACAAACCAACCCCCCCCAAAACACCCAACAATCTATAGTCACACACTTTTCCCTTTCCATTTACGCTCATCCTTCTTCGTTTATGTTTCCTCAACAAATCATCCTTATCATCAACATTTAGTTCGACCTAAAGTCTTACGATAATGTTTATCCTTAAACACCCCAAACATGAAAAGCATACATAATGCTTAACAAAGAAACCTTGAGGATTTAGGAATCTCTCAATACAATCCTTAGTCTATTCAAACCCACAATACTTCTTATCCATATGACATCTTGGAAGGAGTCATTCTCATAATAAGACTTGTTGGTCAAGTCTTAGTCCTTAAGCATGTATAAGTCAAATCTTATCATTAGTTCCTAAACATTTTCATGAATTAAGCATTCATCATTTTTCTTTATTTAGGTTGTTGTCTTTAGTGCCACACTTTAGAGTGCATATACCTAAAACATACATGATTTGTTCCCCACTAAGTGTCTTGCATATATATATCTATCATCATCATTACGATTTCATATATATAGTTTTATATATATATTTATATATATATATATATGTGTGTGTGTGTGTGTGTGTGTGTGTTATATAATATTATATACTATATATATATATATATATATATATATATATATATATATATATATATATATATATATATATATATGTGTGTAATATGTGTATATATATGTATATATATATGTTATTATATATATATATATTCTATGTGTGTGTGTGTGTGTGCATTTTTCTACTAACTTTGTTTTGTAGCACTTTTCCATTACTTAATTTCTTGGTGCCCCAATCAAGGGGGAGCATACATCAAGGGGGAGCATTTGCAAATGTCCAAGCCATTACGTTTGCAACCATTTAAGACATCTACACATTTCTTGATATGTGTATTTCATCCCTATATTTTTTTTTTTGTTGCGCAAAACTAACCATTGATGTAGGTTAAGAGTTTGCAACTAATTTGATCCATGGATTCCGGCTTGAGTCAATGTTCATCGGGATGTAATTATTTAAAAAGGGATAGATTGATCAAGTCTTCACTTTAGGGATGATGCAAGGCTCGCTTCTTTGATTAGAGGTTAAAGTGTTAGTAAAAGTCTTCGTTCTTGGTGTCCAACTTTTTTATTTCAACAAAGGGGGAGAAGAAGTGTAAACAACATCTTATACATTTTACTATGAGTTATGTTTACATTTTTTATCATTCATAATAATAGGTGGTGTTTGTTGGGTCGGAAAATTACGTTATTTAATCTATACATTCTCTTCATGTTTTTGTGATGACAAACATGTAACTTATAACACAAAACGTAAAGTGCTTAAGTTACTCGTAATCACAAATCATCAATTCATACGTCAACATCTTTCGACGTCTCAAGTTTTCTTCAACAACAAATGTAAGTTTTTTTTTTCACACGCCTGTAAATCACTTAAAGGTATGACAAACAAACCCTTTAAGTTGTTGAATCGAGTCAAATAAATTTTTTATTTTCCAAACCTTACATTTTTTACAAAATGGGACAAACACTTTTAAAACATATACAAAACATTTTTGTATTTATAAGAAATGTTTTATTCAAAATAAATATTTTGAATTCAAATTTTCTACCCAAAACGGCTAGAAAGTTTCAGAAAAATCTTCCCCACAAAAAGACAAAAAGGGGAGCGTCTGAAAAATGGGCGGGCCCCTTAATTAATTAAGGGGACCGGCCATAATTAAGGAGACCGCCCTTGTATAATTAAGGGGACCGCCCAAATAAAAAATTAATATTTTTGCCTATAAATAGTGGACTGTTTCCACAGATTTTCTCACCTCTTTGCACATAGTTTTTCTCAAATCTAAACTCTTCTTTCAAACCTTTTTATTTGATCACTTAACTTGTTATAAGTTTGTTTAAATGTGATCTAATCATCCATCCATTCAAGTGCAAGAGAAGACTTCGCTATCATCAAGATGCGAAGTTATGTAGTTTAGTTAGTGCATTCGTGACATGTCTTACATTCACAATGTATAGATCGAGTCCATGTATTCCAAACTTGTGTAATAGTTAGATCATGGTGATCATAAGAAGGTATGTTAGATCATGATGATCTTGGTAGTGTCTTGGTGATGTAAAGTTGTGAAGTGTAGGGAAGATGTGAAGTGTAGTGAAGTTGTGAAGTGTAGGAAAGTTGTGAAGTAAAGTTGTAAAGTGAAGTTGTGAGGTGTAGGAAAGTTGAAGTTGTGAAGTTGTGAAGTGAAGAAGTTGTGTAGTTGTGAAGTTGTGTTGTGAAGTCGTGTAAGTAGTGAAGAAGTTGTGAAGTCGTGATAGATTGGTTCTAGCTAAGATTAGAACTCGACATCTAGCTTAGTGTCAGAAATTGATATAAGCAACGTTGCGTACGGTTTTCTCCGCCTAAAGGGAGCTTGTGGACTAGTGAAGATAACTCTCGAGTTTGGTGCTCGAGGAGTGGAGTAGGGCGAAGATGTACTTCATAACCGAACCACTATAAATCATCATGTCCGGTTTGCATTTCCTTTTACTTATCTCTTTACATTTATACTTGCATTTACCGTTCTATATTTATATTTGCAATTGTGTGTTGTGTTGCTTATATAGTTTTGATTGTGTTTGTGTTATGGATTGATGTGAACACTGATGTGAATATGTATTGTTGGTATAGAATTTATATAAACACTCTTCAAATTATATCACGCTTGATCGGTTATTTGATACGAAACATTTTTAAGATTTTAAAAGGAAAACGTATTCACACCCCTCTGCGATTTCCACAGATAACACGGGTTGCCTCCCGAGAAGCGCTTGTTTTTGTGCGAGTCTCTAGCTTGACTCTCTCCGAATTTCTTTGTCCTTGGGGTGAAAACAGATGGAAGATACGATCTTCAAAGAAAGTTCACTCAAAATATAACAGTTATCGATCATGAAATTATCAATCAGTAGATGTGGAGATTTTCTCGTGAAAGAGAAAATTCCATTATTTATGAGGATCCCGGGATCGAAAACTTTGTCTTCATTTCTGGAAGGAATCGATAGAACAGTTTTGATCTCAGTCAGAAAAAGAGAATTACTGACGAATGAGATAGTAGAAAAATCATCCAGTCGAAGAATATGAAATCTCTAAGATTAAACTCCTTTGATAATGAATATTCCGAATCGAAAATTTTGTACTTATTTCCGAAAAGAAATGAGACTAAAAGATCAATCTCATAAAATTCTTCTGAAAAAGTGGAGTCACAATCGGATATGAGGAGAGGATAATCATTAAGCTCATTAATTGTAAGATCCTTAGTTGATGTATCAGATATATTTCCCTTCAAAAGTCTAGTCAACTCTCTTGGATCGGCCTCTAGATCAAAGTAAAAATGATCATACTCCGGTGAAGATATGATGTGAGCGAGTTAATCGACGAACTCCTCATACTGAGAATCACTCCTATCGGTAGGAGGAAGCGGATCAATCGAAAGATCAAACTGAAATGAATCATACTCAAGAAGAGAAAGATCAGAATGAGGAATGGTACTGTCACTACTCTTCTCTTTGATATGATCGACATCAAAACAGAATGATTCATAGTCCGGAAGAGAATGATCGAAATGAGAAGTGGTACTGCCACTACTCTTCTCTTTAATGTCAAAGCAAAATGTTTCATAATCAGGCAGAGAATCATCAAAATGAGAAAGAAGGGTGTCGGTCTCCTCCAAGAGAGAGTCATTATCCCCGAAGGGAGTAGGAAGTTGGGAGAGAGACTCGACCACAGAATCAAAAGATGGAGTAGGATTGCCACTCAAAGAATGAATTAGTTTCTGAATATCTAACACTTCAGAAGGTTCATCCTTATCACTCTCATCAGAGTCTGAATAGTAAACGGTGTTAGGATGACCTGGTCCTGGTTGATGTTGAACACTTTGAATATTGTATGCAGTTTGCTTTCCAAGGACCTCAATTTGTGCACTCAACGCAGAAGTGGTATCAGAATAATGAGTAGTCACACCAGTGGTAGTGTCATAATACACTTCGGCATCCTACTGAAAATAATGTTGTGTCATATTCTCGATCAAATCATATGCCTCTTGAGGAGTCTTTAGCATGATATTTCCACCGGCAGCCACCATAATATTGTATCGATCAACCATCGTAATTCCATGATAAAATGTAAAGATTTGATCAATAAGCGAAATTCTATGATCAGGACATTTTTGTAAAACTGATTTGAATCTTTCCCAAGCTTCAAATACTGACTCAATGGGCAATTGCTAGAAATTCAGAATGTCTTTCCTAAGCTGTAACGCTCTAGAATGTGGATAGTATTTTGAAAAAAAACTTAAGGATCATCTCTTCCCAAGTGTGAATAGAATGAGTTTTAAGATGATAAAACCAAGATTCAGCTTCGTGGGTTAAAGAGAATGGGAAAAGATTCAGACTGATGTTGTCTTGAGAAACTCCATTTTGCTTCTTGAATTGAGTGATAGATAAGTAGTTGCTTAAGAGCTCGTTTGCATCTTCTCTCGAAAATCCAAGGAATTAGCAATTTCTTGTCGAGAAGCGGAACCATATGTTTTTTTAATACAAAATCGTTTTCAGAACAGTTGTCGGGCGACAGGACCTCCTCTACGGTTGAGTGACGGTCGATAAAAAATCCTCCTTGTTTCGAGGATCATGGAATGAGAGAAGAAAAGGAACATCGTGAAGAAATTAAACAAATATGTAAGAGAAAGAATAGGGAATTAAAACGCTTGAAAGGATAACGAAGATTTTTTTTATAAAGAAAATAAAAGAAAAATATTTTTGGTATTTTTAATATAATATATAAATATAAAATATAAAAATATTTTTGATATTTTTAATATAATATATAAATATAAAATATAAAAATATTTTGGGTTTTTATATTTTTTTAGGTACAAAATTAAACTTTCAAAAGAGAAAGGATCTTCAAGGCACTAACTCGAAACACCACGTAAAAATATCCAGTAAGGAATATCAAGAATCTCTTTCGAAAGTAATTAATAAATCTTCGGTCATATCCCACACGAGAATTGAATTGAGATTTACGTTAATGTTCCTTATTTGATGCTTGAATATCTTTTAGTTTTTTGTTTTGAATTATACTAATTATAATAATAAGCTAAAATAAAACTAACATACAACTAAAACGGGTATGCTTGACAAGCGAGGCGAAAAGATCGTTAAGTTTGAAGAAAAGAGAATTAAATAATTAGTACCATTTAAAAATACATTGTTTTTCTCACAACATGTGCGTTGTTATTGAAAACGATCATTTATTTTGGACACTGGTGGATACACATTACTGTCAATTCAATGTAGTTGAATTAATTACCACATTAAAATAAAGTATTATTTTCTCACAACGTTGGATTTTTTTAATGAAAAAAAATTTTATAAGGTATTAATTTATACATTTGATTTTTCGTTTGATTATTTCTCCGGATTTTGCCCTTCAAAATATTCAAATAAGAAATCTAAATAACCAAAAATTATTAATCAACAAATCTCTTTTTAATCCACACTTAAATCACTAAATGCAACTCACTTATCAAGCATAAAAGAACCTACTCGCTAACATGGCAACTAATCGTAAAATAATTAGGCAGTATCAATTGTGATATCGAACATATTAAGCTAAATAAGATAAAACTTACTAATAATGGAAGAAGGAAAAAATGTAGAACCTGAATGACGGGAAACGAGACTAATAAGACAACCACCCGATCTAATAACTATCAAAATATTTAAGTTTAAGTGCTTTTAATCTATTAATACTTAAGATATTAAATTAGCTTACTAGACCCTTAGCTTTCGCCTCATGAGTTGAAACGGGTTCCATCAAACAATAAGCCACAAGGTAAGGACACTAAACAATCTCATAAGTAACAAGCTTACGATCTATTGGTTCTTTTAAAGAAGAATTTTTAAAACTAAAAAGCTATAAGCTTTTATAAAACCCAATTTAATATTTCCAAAAGCAAAAAGCTAGTTCTACTTCTTAATAAGCTGCAAAATTTACCAATAAGCTTTTAATATTCTGAATAAGCTAACACTAATAAGCACACACCAAAATAAGCTAAACGAAACCATAAACTTCATTTCATACTTTAAATCTTACACGAACCTAATCTATCTCAAAACCGAAATCACCCAAACAAATACCAAAACCATATCAAACTAATAATCTGAAAATCTTCTTCACCCCATTCGAATCAATAACATCACTTGAATCATAAATATTAAACCAAATCTAGTACATATTTTTGAAATGAAAAATACATAAGAAATAAACTATTCTACTTTCTAATCTACCTTCTACTATAATCTAAATCTACTTTACAAATAAAGGACGAATGAAAAAAAATAAAAAATGACCAACGAATGAAATGGAAAGATAAGATATATCTCCCCATCTGCTGCATCCCCTTTTTTTTATAATCATGCGTACAGATAAAGCAGCAAGTGAATTTGGGCTTCAATTCTTGGACCCTCCATTGATGGGCCGGTGCTCCACACCTTTTTTTATTCATTCTAGTCCTCCAGTGATAAAAAACAATAGGCTTTTATTCTCCCTCTTTGGGTTGGTTTGCAACATAAAAAACGTATGGACCAATTCTAGCAAATAAACTCTGGGTCAGTTTACTATATATGCTGGGCCGGGAGATATAAGCTGCTGGATCATAGTCATGGGCTAGAAATGGTATAATACATAAGCCTTTAAGTATGGGTCAGCCCGACCCATAAAAATAGAGTCGGGCCGGCCCAATAAGAAGATGATAGCATCGTCGAACTTGATTTTTCATGCTCTTTCAAATGACATGCTCAGGAAATATTAACGACTTCGTCTTGATCTCGAAAAACGCGTAAACATCTTCAAATCTTAACCGAAAGTCACCATTTTTGCTTTATTTTCAATCCTTTGTACCTGCAAGACATAATAACAAAAAAAACATATTTGAAATAAAATTAAGCATATTTCATGGTTATTAGTCTGATTTATAGTATTTTTCGGGGTATAAATGATGTGTGTTAAAGCACACATCAGTTGCCCTCGCGTTTTTCAGGCCGAACAGCATTTTGGTGTAGCAATAGGTACCTTGATCGGTATAGAATGTTGTCTTCTCTTCGTCCTCTTCGGACATTTGGATTTAGTGGTACCCTTTATACGCGTCCAAGAAACACTTAAATGGGAATCCCATCACTGTCTCTATCTTTAGGTCTATCTCCGATAGGGGCTTGAGACACCATTCACTTTTTTCAGAATACGCATGGTGTGTAAAATTGACATAGCAACTTTGAGGTGGGGTGGGAAGGAAGAAATCTATAATATAAAGGTCCATCTAGTAACGTATGTAACAAAATCTTTGCACACATTAGAAAGTCAAAACAACAACTACATCAGTCACCCTCGAACAGCGTCATAGAGAGAGTTTAGTTCCATTCCATCATCTACCCCTTAGCCAATGTATAAACCTACCTATATGGCGTATCATAGATAGCCTAAATAAAAAATAAGCGATGGCTCAGTAAATAGAAACAACGTATGCATACTTTGGCTCATATTCTACAATGGCCACAAATACGCAGCTAACACTGAACGATAAAATCATCATAGCCAAAACAACTGTTATCCAAATCAAATATAGAGTAACAACTGTTAGGAATTAGAAGCCTTCTACAACTTAATGCTGCTAGTTTAAGTTTGTGCTGCTGCTGAAGATTAGAGAAAACTGTCTAAGTCATTAGTGCTGCTAGTGTAATAATTAGTACTGCCAGTACAAAATGTTAGTACTGTTAGTTTATTAGTACTGTTAGTTATAATTGTAGTATGTATGTTGAAAAATAGTTTAGTACTGCTTATGTGATATCCATGAGATATATTAGGAATAGATATGCATGATCATGTAACGCGTTTTGTAAGCCCATTAGGGTTTCCTTGGTGTATAAAAGGAATCCTGTGACATAGATCTAGATATCAAGTTTTCATATTAGTATTCATAGTTGGCATAGCAATCATAGTTAGTATTCATAGCTATTTTGTAACTCAAAATAGTATTCAATATATTAAAAGTTTAGTAAAGATCTTGTTTTTACTGTTTCATTGTTCTTCTTAGTATTGCAAACTAGATTCCGCATAGTTTGTGATATTCTCAATCTTAGTTTCTACTATAGTTGTCTTGGATCTATCCAATATAACTAAGCTTTAACAAGCTAAGTAAGATCTGTCAAGAAGGGATCAACAAGTGGTATCAGAGCTTGTTGAGAAACTCTGAATAAGAAGAACACTATATCTACACAAGATCTCATAATCAAAGAGAAGATGGAATCACAGTCAGAAACTACCCAAACAGTGTCTGCACTAAAACTTCCTATACTCAAAACAGGAGACTATGATCTATGGAGCATGAGAATGGAGCAATATCTTACTCACACTGATTATGCTCTTTGGGAGGTTATTGTGAATGGTGATGCACCTGCTGTTGCATCAGCTAGTGCTGAAGGTCCCATTCCTCCTAAAACTGCAAAACAAAAGCTGGCAAGAAAGAATGAATTGAAAGCAAAAAGCACTCTGTTGTTGGCCATTCCTGATGAGCACATATTGAAGTTTCATGAAATCAAGGATGCAAAGACTTTATGGGAAGCAATCAAGACCAGGTTTGAAGGCAACAAAGAATCAAAGAAAATACAGAGGACCATTCTAAAGCAGTAATATGAGAATTTTACTGCATTAAGATCTGAAGGACTGTATAAAACCTATGATAAGTTTTAGAAACTCATCAGCCAATTGGAAATTCATGGTGAAGTTATCTCTCAAGAAGATGCAAATCTGAAGTTGCTATAATCATGAGAAACAAATCTGATCTAGACACAATGAGCATGGATGATTTGTACAACAATTTGAAGGTGTATGAAGCTGAGATTAAAGGCCAATCAGGCTCAAGCTCAAACTCTCAGAATGTGGCTTTTGTATCTTCAGAAAACACTAGCAGTACTAATGAAGCAGTTAATACTGCTCATGAAGTTTCTACTGTTAGTTCATAGGGACAAGCTTCTTCCTTAACTTATGCTGACGATGTCATGTTTTCCTTCTTTGCTAATCAATCTAATAGTCTACAGTTAGACAATGAAGATCTGGAGCAGATTGATACTGATATCTTGAAAAGATAGATCTCAAATGACAGGTAGCCATGCTTACCATGAGGGTGAAGAGATTCTTAAAGAAGACAGGAAGGAATTTGAATTTCAATGGAAAAGAAACTGTTGGCTTTGATAAGACAAAGGTTGAATGTTACAACTACCACAAGAGAGGTCACTTTGCTAGAGAATGTCAGGGCCACTAAGGTATAGGAGGAATAGAAATGGAGATGTTCCAAGAAGAATTGTACCAGTAGAGACTCTGCATTGCCTTGGTTGTTCAAGATGGGATAGGTGGTTATGATTGGAGCTTTCAGGCTGAAGAAGGACCCACAAACTTTGCTCTAATGGCCCATTTGTCTTCAGGTTCATCCAGTTCATCAAGTTCAGACTCTGAGGTATCCACTTGCTCCAAAGCTTGCTTAAAATCCTATGAGTCTTTAAAAGAACACTTTGATAAACAGAAAGAGCAGCTTAAAAAATCTAACCTAGAAATTATAGGTTATCAATTAGGCTTAGAATCATTAGAAGCTAGAATTGTTGTTCATCAAAAAAATGAAGCTGTTTATGAGGAAGACATTGCATTTTTGAAATATGATGTTAAGGTAAGAGATAATTCTATTACAGAGCTTAAAAATCAGTTAGCAGAGGCTTTAAGAGAAAAGGATGATTTGAAACTCAAATTAGAAAAGTTTGAAACATCATCTAAGAAACTAACTGATCTATTAAACAGTCAAATAAGTGTTAATAACAAGACTGGTATTGGTTTTGACAGTCAAATGACTAAGAATGAACTGCATGATATTCATAAGAATAATAGTGAAGTGTTTGAAAGTGCATCTGATAGTAGTGTGAATGAGATTAAAGAGGAAAATAATCAAGTAAATGATAGGTTTAAGAAGGTTGAGGGATATCATGCAGTTCCTCCTCCCTACACTGGGAACTACATGCCCTCAAGACCTGACTTGTCCTTTGCTGGATTAGATGATTCTGTCTATAAGACTAATGTGAGTGAAACTATCACTAGTGTGCCTAGGAATGAATCAACTGCATCTAAGTCTAGTAAGGATAATTTGGAACAACCTAAAGATGTTAGGCCTAGTGCTCCTATCATTGAAGAGTGGGAGTCTGATAGTGATGATGATTGTATGATTAGACCTTCAATGAACAAAATAAACCTAGTTATGCTAAAATCAATTTTGTTAAATCAGATGAAAATACTAGGAAATCTGTTATTGAACAAAAACACAAAATAGACAAGCTGAAAATACTTAGAAAAAGTCAGAGTCCTAGGGTTGATAAAAAAAAATTGGGATGGACTAATGACTCAGAAACTAGGAGATGGTTTTGAGTTCAATAAGAAAGCTTGTTTTGTATGTGGAAGTCTTAACCATTTAATTAAGGACTGTAACTTTTATGAGAATAAAATGGTTGGAAAATCTATGTTGAATAATATGGGAAGGGTTACTGGTCAAAGGGAAGTTAGACCAGTATGGAACAATGCTCAGAGGGTGAATCACCAAAATAAATTGACTCACCCACATCCTAAAAGAAATTTTGTTCCAACTGCAGTCTTAACAAAGTCTGGCAATGTACCAGTTAATATGCTAAGCAAAGCTCCACAAAGAGAGCAATATCATTTAGTTACTGCCAGATTAAATATTTTTTGTTAATTTGTTGAATCTAGACCAACTATAAATGGTGCAAAACCAAGTTCAAATGCTTTTCATAAGTCACATTCATCAGTTAAGAGGATTATTTATCAAAGAACAACACCTAAAAACAGTATTTTTAAAGAAAAAGGTAATACTGCTAAGGTAAACAATGTAACTACTGCTAGGATAAATCAGTAGTTAGTGCTGTTCAGAGACATGAGGAAAATTCTGTTAAGTCCTCAGCATGCTCGATTTAGAGACCAACAGGAAAAGCAATTGACCATATCTCCAAAGACAGTAGATCATACATGCCTAAAAAATTTGACTATGTTGATCCTCAAGGCAGACTCAAGTCAGTGATGGCTTAGGTACCTAAGAGAAACTAATTATCTTATTTTGAGTGCAGGGTTGTTAGCCTTAAAATATTGAGTCGAACATGAAGTTCGTTCATTATGTATTTAAGTCTCGGTCAATTAATTAGTTAATGTTGTAATAGAATATTATCGGGAATCGGGCTCGATAGTTAAACTAATATTGTATATGTTTTGGGTTTAATCCCAAGCAAAACCCGAGCCCGAGTCCTAGTTAAATATCCTGCGCGTCACATTAAATGTGTAGGGGTATATATAGATATTTTTCACTCAGTTCTCTCATCTCTCTCTTCTTTCTCTCTCTACACCACCATCTTTCTTTCTAATTTCTTGTTACAAATTCGTGCTCATAGTGTTATATGAGTGTTAAGGGATCCTACAATTGGCATCAGTGATACGTGTGGATTCGTGGTTGATTCTGTGGTCTTAATAAGAATCAATTTTTTTTTATGGTGTGTCATTTGAAGCGGATAAAATTCAAAAACCCGATTTTTTATGCTTAGATGTGTGATTGTTTATGATATTAAGCAAGATCTAGGCATAGGTGTAACACCCCCAAAATGGTGTCGCAACGGATTAAGGGTCTGGGGCGTGTCTACTCAAGGATCAATAGTCAAATATTATATGAACGACAAAAAAAAGTCGTTTAAAATGATACATTGGATTTAATTGAAAGACTTAATACAAAAGCATATAGCTTTACTTGTTCATTGTGATATTAAAAAGTTGACAATACATTTCCCAAAATATGATGCACCTAAATCTTTAAGACGTGCAATCCTATATATAACCCATTGCATCCCTGGCATCCCATGCCTATTGATCTCCTGAAAACATTGCTTAAAAACGTCAACAAAATTGTTGGTGAATTCATAGGTTTGATAAATCATAATATGCAGGACCGCAAGACTTTTTAGTGATAATGCAACACATGCACGCATCACAAAACTAGATTACATTTACACTAAGCTCATGACACTGAAGCTCGACGATCTTTCTTGCAATTAAACTATATATTGCAATTTCTGCCCGATTAGATGTTCAACCCGAAAATAATCCTATATTCAACATGCATATAAGTTCGTATCTCGGTTGATGCTAGTCACCCGAACGGGGAGGTCATTTCCCGAATAGATCTATTAAATAACATTCGCGCTCACATAATGTAATTCCCAACTACATCTATGCAATTGACAGTTCATGATAAAGGGGCTCAACTTGGGTTATCGCTACTTAGGCAACATGTAATCAATACTTGCGTCCAATTTATAAAACAAAGCATGTTTCCACCCCATAATTATAAATCATTGAAATCGTAAAAATGTGGGGCTATGAACTCACCTTGAGTTCAGATAATCCGAATATCGCAGATAAAGCGTCACGTAAAAGATCGAATGCAACCTAAATTATCATAGGTCGAATAAGTACCGAGTACTTGAATATAATCTTATAGTTGTTACATCGTACTATCGTTCGGGCTATCATAATTTAAGAGGTCATGACATGACGTTCGAGGAGTTAGGACACTTTAAATCGTAAATCCAACAACTCGTCGAAACGCCATCCGAAGAGGCCTCATTATGAAACTCCCTAGTAATATAGTACTTTGATAACCACATAATATTCTATATAGCTCAATCACCAACTAATGGTTTTGGTAAAAATGTGTTTAATAAGTTAAAACGTTTATATTTACCGTTTTAGTAAAACTAGCATAACTTTTGCGTTTTAAGCCCGATTCTCGCGTTTCTTATGCCCATCTTTTCGTATTAGGACGAGTTATCATAATTTGACATTTTCGATATTTTGACCCTCTGGTGAACAGTAACTTTTACTGTTCACATCAGACGTGACTTTTATTAAAATCGTATTCGTCGTCGTAAAACCCGTAAATGTCGTATTTTATTCGTTATAGCTCCGTTTTTAACGATTCTTTCGAGGACGTTCTCGTTTTTGAAAGTTCTATAATTTTATGAGGTTTACAAAAATATAAATTTCTGTCATGAATAGTAACTTTTATAAAAATAGTTTTATAAAAGTATTAATTGTCGTAAACTCGCGAAATTCATAACTCATTCGTTATTAATTGAAAAATTACGATTCTTATCATTTTGGAATCCTAAAAATATGTATTATTTGTTAAAAATATCAAACTAGCTGTTTGATATAAGTTTTATAAAAGTCATTTTATAAACTCCGTTTAATTAACGTATAACTCGTTTTTAACGTAACTTTTTCGTTATTAATCCGTTTAACAAGTTTCTTACCTTTTCGGAATCGTCGTGATTTGTATTATCTTATAAAAACATAAAATCCCCTGTTTGGAATTCGAAAACCTTCTGTCCCAAAATGATCTTTTATATAATTTATTTATATAATATGTTTATATACTTTTCACCTCTCAATTGACCACAGGTCTTTTATAATTATTATTATAATCTTATGTTTTAATATATAATGTCATAAGTTATTTTGTCCAAGATCATCAGATCACAAGTTGTTAACTTACATGTAATATAAACTTTCTAAATTTAACTTTTAATTACAAGTTTTATATATGAACTTTGTATGCCTTAAACCGAAATTGTTACTATGACTTATAGTCCTTTATTTCACGATTTTTACATTATCATAATTTTGTGAGAAAAAGTGTTACAAAATCATAATCAAAGAAAAAATTATATTTTTCATGTTCAAAAAGTATTTCTAATGGTGTTTTCACCTATATAGCATATCAAAATACTAAAAACTCATAAACATAAAAACATATAGGAGTTTAAAGAAGACCTTTTGATGTATGAATTGATGATGAGAAACAAATGATAATCCCGTGTTTGCCTTAAAACCCCAAGCTTGCACTTAAGAAAACCCTTGTTTCCAAATAAACCTAATTCTTGATTTTCTTTGACTTCAATACTTGTAAATAATTAATCATGGTCAAAATACTTTGTGCGTATCTTGATATGATATGAGAGGTATGTAAAAATAAAATAGGTTATAAAACTGTTGTATGGTTGTTTGAGATGCTAGTGAGCCGTGAACCTTAGGAGAGAAAAGAAGGAAGAAAATTGAATTGATAAGTGTAAAGGGTTATGATTTTGTCATGTTATATAATATTAGGAACTAGTCTAAGTAAGGAACCACACTAGACAAAGGACCATTGGGACTAGTCCAAGGGGACATGGTCTGGTGTTAGGGATGGCCTAGGTCTTGTCTAGTCTAGAGGACAAGAATGATAGGTATGGTGTGGATTAAATGGAAGTATGGTGTTCTTTTGACCTCTTGGAAGAGTTTTAATGTTTATTACTTGTACAAATAGGACAAGAATTTCGGCAAAGATAGGTTATAGATGATATATTTTGTAACTTTTATATATTGGGTATAAAAGTGGGTATTTGTTGATGCATAGAAAAAAGTTTTGGTGGTTACGAGCGCCCTAAAACGCAATTTATCCGCGAAACGTATTACTCTTTATGTATCCGTTAAAAATAAATGAACAAAGTTAATAGTTTACTCAAAAATAATTATATAACCTTGCTTGATGTAAACATTTAATTGTACTGTTTTGATGCCGTTTAACATTAAAACGCTAATTTTTAGCTTACGCGATTTAGCTTACGCGATTTAGCTTAACATTTATGATTTAAAGCAAACGCGTACAATACAAAAGGTACATTGCGGATTTATCGACGTCGTCAATGACTTGAAAACACAGGGTGTTATAGACTTCCCCTGTTAAACGAGCCTTGTCCTCAAGGCTCACGATGCAGCACTTGACGACGGTGCGGGTGTGGGTGGGGTTTTGGGGAGGAAGTTTTCCCCCCCCCGGGCCTTATGCTGCAACAATGTTCAACATTCTCGATCAAAGCATATCGACATCAGATATCACTTCATAAAAGAGCAAGTGGAGAATGGAGTCGTCGAGCTTTACTTTGTCAGAACGGAATATCAGTTGGCGGACATCTTCACCAAGGCTCTATGTCGAGAAAGAATTGAATTCCTTATCGACAAGCTGGGGATGAGAAGTTTTACTCCTGAGACTCTGAAAGAACTGGCAGATGAAGCCGAAGAATAGTGGTGGTACCTATTCTTATATCCTCTGTATATTATGTATATATAAAATCACAAAAACACAAAAAGATTTTTCTCTCCTTATAAATTTTTTTATATTAAAAACAAAATACAAAATTAAAAAATCAGAAAAATATAAAAATATGGATCTATGGCATGTCTTCTGAAAATCGATAACATTTACGGCCTTAGAAATGTCATTTAATAATGATACGAGGCTGTAAATGAAGTTCGAGCAGAAGTTCAAAAGCTTTTAAAACATGCCAAAAATGGCTTGCTATTATTTCCGATAGCAACCCGGTCATCATCTTAAAGGCAAGTATTTCAAAAAGAAAACTTGGCCTAACAACGGGAATTAATTCTCGGGCATGGTCTACTTTATGACCATGCAAAGGCTTGTGATTACTTTGCATCACAACCCGTGCTTCCTATATTCCATGAGTGTACGTGTCAGTGCGCTTATGTGTTAAAATAAGAGAAATCTTATTTTCTATGGTGTTGTTTTTCAAATATTTATATCAAAAAGTCATATGAAAAATCATTTTCAAAGACATTTGACAACTCAAACAATGACAACAGCTCTTTAAATAGAAAACGGGTAATTGTTTGAGGGGGAGAAAATGTCAAATATCTTCTTCATAAAATCAGTGTGATAAATAGTAAACATTTTAAACAATAACGTGTGAATAATTAAAAGGGGATGTTTAATTAATTTAACTCTTTCGGCTTTCATTTGTTATGTGTTTAATCCTTTTGGGGTATTAAGGCAAAATATGAGACTTATTCTTGATAACTAAACCTTAGGACTAGTATTGTTAATTGGGAAAATACTTATTAACCCTTAGAAAAAGTTTATTAGGAAAATGAAAGTCTTAGTAAACCTTAGGGGGTATTTATGCCAAAACCCAAAAGTTTAAACATAAACACCCCCCTCACCCGTCTCTATTCTATTCTCACGTAACACACACAACACACAAAACACGCATTGTTTGAATTTTAAGACCTTCAATAACTCGTTCAAATCTTCGTGTAAACAAGAGGTATTACATGTTATAAATCTTAACTCTATATAATCTACCCTAAAACGTGACTATTCACTCGAAAAACCCTAAAAATTGATTAAAATTTCATCTCATTGAAAAGTGGATGAAACCTAAAATTGATTGAAGGGTTTTGGTCCTGTAGGGGTTTAGAACGTGTATCTATAACAATTTTAAATTGGGATAACATAGTGTATGTAATTTGAATGATTCTTGATTTCTGAACTAATGGAAATGGGTTCAAAAACTTGAAAGTTAATGGTTTGTGTTTAAGTAATATACATTAATTATTTGTGAGTGTCTTGCTGAGCTTTAGTATGTTTAACTTCAAAAGGTTTGATTATTTGGGTTTTTCATGTTCATATGTGTAGAACAAGTCATAAGTCAAGATTTTTATGGTTAATTAATGTGGAAAATGTGTTACAATGATTCAATGATGATAAATGAACATGTTTGAGTTATTATCGATGCTTGAAAAGGTGAAAATAAGTGGTGTAAATTTAGCCTAGGCGAACTAAGACGTCCTACACGGCGAACTATAGCGTTTTCCAAGTTAGGCAGTTATACGCCATAAACCTTAGACGAAAATATACTTCAAAATTAGGGGAGTTTATACACATAGCCTAGGCGAACTATACGCTCTCACCTTAGGCGAAAAACACCTATATTAGCCGTTTATACACGCATGGTTAGGACCGATTTATACACAAATATTAGGTGAACTATAACGCGTAAGAGAGGAAGAATTATACATTTTCATAAGGCAAATTATTACAAAGGTTCAATAGTAGGCAAATTATTCACAACATTTAGATGAAATTTATGCATGTTTTCACTAGAGATCTAATCATGTAATTCTTGTAATCAAATCTTATAATACTTGGAATCAAATATAATTATCCATAACCAGTCACTTATGATTGGATTAGGTCTAGTTTTCCTAGAAAATCTTTTGTTATTGACTTGCTCTCTAAGATTGCCTATAGTTAGCTGTATTATATGAGGTATTCTCTCTCAGTTTCATGTTACTTGTCATGTTGTATTAATTCTCTGCCTAGGATTTGTACGCCAAATCTAGTGAAAATCCGTCTTGCATCTATAATCATTCTTCATGATCTAGATTGTCCTTCAGTGAAATATTTGTTTGTATATGAACTGTATGTGACTAATCTTAGCAGAATCATGTCTTCCATCACTGCTTAACACACCAAACTTGATCTAGAACTTGTTCTAAAGGAGGGAAGACTTGAGATTGGAAAATGCAACAGAAGACTCAATCCTGGAAAGTAACAGAGAGAGCATACATTTCAAGTTGTCTTGGATACTCTTGCTCTCAGTCCGTGCTATTCTGCTTTTCTTATCACTACAGATGTTCCTGAAGTCTACACACACCAATACTGGGATACTATCCACAAGTATGAAAATTCCTACAGGTTAAGAATGGACAAAAAAAGAAATTCGACCTTAATTTGGAAATCTTCATAGACATCTTTCAGATTTGTCCTAGAGTTCATGGTCAAAACTTTGATGAACTTCCCACTGATGAAGATATTGTGTCTTTCTTCAAAGAACTTGGTCATACTAGGGAAATTAAGACAATCACCGATATTGTTGTTGATCAGATGCATCAACCTTGGAGAACTTTTGCCACCATCATCAACCAAAGTCTATCTAGAAAGACAACTAGAGCACATATCCTTTGGGGTATGTATTATAAGAAGAATGTGGACTATGGTGAAGTACTTTGGGAAGATTTTACTTACCAGATCACACAAGGTCATAAAAAAGGCAAGACAAGATGTACTACCCTCGATTCACCAAAGTTATCATTCACCACTTCCTTACTAAAGACAAGACAATCTCCAAAAGAAACAAGATTGGCATGCATACCTCCAAAGATGCCTATCTAATAAACACTTTGAGATTCATCTCTGAAAAGGAAGAATCTTAAATTTATGGAGCTCGACTTCCTAAGTCTATGACAAGTTGTGAGATGCGAGAAACTAAGGCTTACAAGACTTACCTTAGCTATGCTATAAGAGTTACACCTCCTAAGAAGGCATGAAAGTTCAAAAAGCCTGTTTCTCCTAAACTCTCTACTGTCCTAGCTTCACCTTAAGAACCCACACGGAAGTCAAAGAGAGTTAAGAGACCTGCCAAGAAGTCTTCTGATACCCATTTGAAACACAAAACTTCGGTCCCACTTCCAATTGTAATAAGTTCCTTAGCTCGTAATAGTCATGTTTAGTATAGAAGCTAATCTGGCCCAAGGCCCATGGGAAGCCCATCATAACCTATGGGCTGGCCATTAGGTACTATATAATCCCTCTCCTAACCATGGAGAAGGGTTGGTTGTTTCATTTTTCCATATTTTCCACATAGTAATAACATCATCCATTCCATCACTTTCTCTCTCTAAACATCACAACCCACATCTCTCTCTTGTTCTTGGTAGATCATTAGATTACATGTTTCTTCAATTGGTATCAAGAGCCATGGAGTGGTGTGTTTAGTTTTTTGTGTTTGATTTGTGTTCAAAAACCTTTACAAAGAGCAAAATAATGATTCAAAATTTTTGGCTTAAAAACCTTAAAGTTTTCATTTTTATTGCTCATATAAGGTTAGTAACACTAGTTGTATAAGATTTTTTGCTAAAAACCATTCAAAGATGTGTTTTTTTGAGTTTTGAAAATTTGGGTTTCGTAGTAGTGTTAGTCGAACGAGCTAGTCGAACGAGATAGTCGAACGAGATAGTCGAACGATCTAGTCGAACGAGATAGTCGAACGAGTTAGTCAAACAAGCTAGTCGAACGAGATAGTCAAACGAGTTAGTCAAACGAGTTAGTCAAACGAGTTAGTCGAACGAGTTAGTCGAATGAGTTAGTCGAACGAGTTAGTTGAACGAGCTAGTCGAACGAGTTAGTCGAACGAGCTAGTTGAACGTGTTAGTCGAATGAGATAAGTTTAGTAGGAACCGAACTAGACCTCCTCCTTTGATAACCGAACAAGCAGGACCGAACTAGGCTATCTTTGACAACCGAACAAGCAGGACCGAACGAGTTAATCTTTGTCAACCGAACTAGTGAAACCAACTTAAATTTAAACTTATTAACTCAAAGTTCTAAATTATACGATTTATTTCTTTGACTTGTAAAATCCTGTGAAACAAACACTTGTTTTCCCGGTTTTGTCGAGAATTGTAAAATCCCATGTAGTTTCATTTAAAGACTCAACAATCACATAACCAAACACAATTTCTTTCTACCACCGATCGATCAATTTGTAATCTTTTTGATACCACAATGACGACTCTTGCCGATACGCACTCTTTTCATGAGAGACAACAAACCACCAATGCTTGAAAAAACACTTGTATGACCTCTTGAAGAGCGAATGGAACAGTATAATGTTGAATAGACCTCATGGAATATAGATTCTTGCCTCTTTTAAAAGACCACTCGTTTGGCCTTCAGAATGCACTGAGGAAGAGATAAACAAGGTTAAGGGAATATAATTGAACTGCCTCCCGCTGAAGCCATCCAAGCTGACATTGTGACATCAAAGCATAAACATCATTCACCAATCCTTCCCACACTGAAATCTATGCTTTTGTGAGTCCAGACATCGTTATGGCAAAATATCTTTGAGAGAAGATTAAACTGCTATGCAAGGAACACCGTTTTAACATAAACAATACGAGAATGTAAGCTGTATGATGAATTCGATAAGTTCACTTCAAGAAAGGAGAGTCCGTTACATGAGTACAACTTGAGGCTCACTCTGTTACTCAATGGTGTGTTTTTATTTATGAACAATCTACCCAATATGCCATTGGAAGCAAATTAAGTTAAACACCAAGTTTTTTAACAATCTTCCTGATGAATGAGAGAAAAATTTTACTGATGTTAAATTGGTCAAAGACTGCATACTACCAATGTTTATCAGCTTTATGTTACCAGCAACAACACGAAAGACAATGCAAATGAAGTTCGTTGATGCACGAACGCAACTTCCGATCCTCTTGCTTTAGTTGCATCTCACAATTACTCCGTCAACTATCAATCTCAATACTACACACTATCTCAAACTCTCATACTCTCAACATCATGTTCACCATATCCGTCTTCACAGTGTTGTAACACCTTATCAGACTCACACAATATCACAACCAGTCAATACAACACCAGCTTTTAAATCACTTATCCATCAAATGAGTACCAATCCTCAGCTCCCACGACAAACATTTTTATTCTCCACAATCATCCATCCCAACAATTGAATATCTCCCTACCACCCTTCCAAAACATCCCCAGTCAACAACTTACCAATCATCAACAATCTGAATTTTCAACCAACTCTGGTCTAATTATTCCAGTTTTCAGAAAGGATGATCCAAATGATGCGATCAATTTTCATGATGTCATTCCTTAACGCTGTTGTCACAGCCCGGTATCCACTACCAACAATCAACTAAGGACTTCGTCAAACCCTCAGCAACACGCTAACATCTATGATGGAAAAGTAACTTGAAACCTGTTCAGTGAGACAAACTACTTAATGCTCTGGAACAACGAGAAAATACACACCTAGAGCAAGTGGAAGCAACACAGGGAAACAACGGACTATCATTTATTACAATTGCAAAGAGGAGGGTCATATTGCCAAGCAGTGTACTAAGCCCAAGAGTAAAAGGGATGAAACGTGGTTCAATGATAAAGTGTTGCTGGTTCAAGCTCAAGCAAGTGGTCAAGTTTTAACAGAGGAAGAAATAGCATTTTTTAGCAGATCCAGGACTTCCTGACACTCAAACCTCTCCAACTTCAATACCCACAATGCAGCTTTATAAAGCCGAAGATCTGGATGCCTATGACCTGATTCTGATGAACTTAACTCAGCCAAGATTGCCCGATGGCGAATCCTTTCTAGGTGTAACACCCCTAAATTGGTCGTCAGCGGAATATGGTCGGGCGTGTTACTTCTCAGATCAACAACACAGATATATAATGAACGACCAAAAGTCGTTGAAAAGGATACATGTGGATTTAACAAAGTAATTGGTATACATAAGCCCGTAGCTTAACTGTTCCACTGATCAAAATACAAAGATTTTCAGCCCATAACAGATAACAAAATGAAATGCGACAAAATCTTTAATGCATGACATCCAATTCAAAACCACCAATGTATCCATCGCACCTTGTGCTTATTGATCCCCTGAAAAACATTGCTTTAAAACATCAACAATAATGTTGGTGAATTCATAGGTTTGACAAAACATATATGTCGGACACAAGATCTCCTATGATAATGCGAACAAATGCTGACATCTATAAATGTAATTACGTGTTTTGCTCTAAGCTCATGACACTGATGCTTGACTGTATGGATGCAAATTAATGGCCGTTATTAGCCCGTGGTGATGTTCTAACCCAACATCGGGTATTCGACATGGTATACGTTTCATTTCACCTGGTGATAGCTAATCACCCGAACGGGTTGTCAAACCCAATAGATCTATTCAATAACATTCGCACCTTCGTAATTACAGTTCATGATAATAGGGCTCAGATGGGTTATCCGATACTTAGGCAACATGTAAATCATATATAAAACTTAACCACTTGTGGGTCCAGTTTTAAAACAATGGCTTTTTCCACCCCAAAAACTTTGTACAAACAAAAGCATTTAAAACGTGGGCTATGAACTCACCTGTAGTTCTGATAATCCAAAGAAGGGAGCTGCATGAGAGAGAGGAGCTGTGAGACATCAGGAAGATCCAATGCACCTAATTATCATAGGTCGTATAAGGTAACCGATACTTAATTGATAACATTTAATGTATCCTATAGTTTTTACAATCGTACTATCGTTCGGGCTATCATAATTAAAGAGGTCATGACATGACGTTCGAGGAGTTAGGACACTTTAAATCGTAAATCCAACAACTCGTCGAAACGCCATCCGAAGAGGCCTCATTATGAAACTCCCTAGTAATATAGTACTTTGATAACCACATAATATTCTATATAGCTCAATCACCAACTAATGTTTTGTGGTAAAAGATTGTTTTAATAAAGTTAAAACGTTTATAATTACCGTTTTAGTAAAACTGGCGTAACTTTCGCGTTTTAAACCCGATTCTCGCGTTTCTTATGTCCATCTTTTCGTATTAAGACGGGTTATCGATATTTGACATTTTCATAAAATTTTCCCCCTGATGAACAGTAACTTTTACTGTTCATGACAGACATGAGTTTTATAAATTCCGTATTTGTTGTCGTAAAACCCGTAAATGTCGTATTTTATTCGTTATAGCTCCGTTTTTAATGATTCTTTCGAGGACGTTCTCGTTTTTGAAAGTTCTATAATTTTATGAGGTTTACAAAAATATAACTTTCTGTCATGAATAGTAACTTTTATAAAAATAGTTTTATAAAAGTATTAATTGTCGTAAACTCGCGAAATTCATAACTCGTTCGTTATTAATTGAAAAATTACGATTCTTATCATTTTGGAATCCTAAAAATATGTATAATTTGTTAAAAATATCATCACTTGCTGTTTATAATTTTTATAAAAATGTTTTTATAAAAATTTTCTTACGACTTCGTTTATTAACGTATAACTCGTTTTTAACGTAACTTTTTCGTTATTAATCCGTTTAACAAGTTTCTTACTTTTTCGGAATCGTCGTGAAATGTATTATCTTATAAAAATATAAAATAAATATATTTTTAAGGCACTTTGGGACAGAATGTTTAACTAACATTCATAGGTTCATTTTTGACCTTGTTTTTATGTTTTACCACTTTATACTTTTTACATAATAACCATAAGTGTTCATATTTTCTTATCATGATATAACCTTATTTTAATGATCTTATAACCTTAATATAAGTCCATAATTAACCTTAACTTGTCTTAAGTATTTCTTTAACTTGAAACATATTAATAAACTATAAAAACCCTAATTATCCCATAATCATGTTTACACCAAAACAACATGATACAATATTTTATCATCATTTTTAACATGATATATGTAATGTCACAACATATATAAAAGTAATCCATATGATCATTTCAAGTTTAAATCTCATTTTTATGATAAAATCCTAAATGGTGATTAAACTAAATAGAAATAACATATGCTAAAAAAAATGAAGATTATAAGAACATAAAGAGTTCAAGTAAACCTTATGAGGTATGATGATGATGATAAGCTAGTGCTAAACCCTTATTTAGCCACAAAACCAAAGCTTGCACAAATAATAACCTTTGTTTTCTTAACAAAACCCTAACTTCCTTTTACTTGAGAAATACTTGGAAAAGCTTAGCCAATGCTTGGGATCACCTTAGAATACCTTAGAATGGATGTGTATAGGAGTGTATGGGTTGTATAAAAATTGATATGGGTTTGTGTGGGTGTGTGCTTGGTGCCGTGAGTAATAGAGAGCAAAAGGGAGGGTTTGCTTGATTTTCTAGTTAAGTGTTTATGTATATGAGCTATATCTCTTATGTATACATGTATATAAAGAGTAAATCTAGTCAAAGGACAAGGTATGGTGAAAGGGATGGTCTTTGGTCTTGGGTATGGGCTTATGAGTCAAAGTAAGCAAGGTATGGCTAGGAAATGATGAAGTATGGGGTACATTAAAGAAGTATGTTGTTGTTTTGACCAAATGGAAGAGTTTCTAGTATTTCTTTGTACCATTGACCATAAATTCGGCATAGATAGGATATATATGATATATTTGAGTAACTTTTATGTATTGGGTATAAAAGTGGGTATTTGTTGAAGCGTAGAAAAGTTTTTGTGGTTCCGGGAGTGCCTAAACGCAATTTATCGCGAAACGTATACACTTTACGTATCCGATAAAAATAAAATGAACAAAGTTAATAATTATCCTCAAAATAATTATATAACCCTTGCTTAATGTAAACATTTAATTGTTTGATGCCCGTTTACATTGAACGCTAATTTTTGGCGTACGCGATTTAACTTAACGTTTGCAATTTAAAGCAAACACGTACAATACTAACAATAAATAGTACATTTATTGACGTCGTCAAAGACTTGAAAACACAGGGTGTTATATCATGCGAGAAGTCTATTACCATGACTGGCTCTCCAACCCAGTTATGGTCAAGAAAAGCGATGATAGCTGGCGGATGTGCGTGGACTTCACTGACCTTAACAAAGCATGTCCACAAGACTGCTATCCACTACCGGAGATAGACTGGAAAGTGGAGTCCTTATGCGGATACCCCTTCAAGTGCTTCTTGGACGCATACAAGGGGTATCACCAAATCCAAATGGCCAAGGATGACGAGGAGAAGACAGCCTTTCACACAAGTCAAGGTGTCTATTGCTATACAAAGATGCCTTTTGGCCTAAAGAATGCGGGCGCCACCTACCAGCGACTGGTAGATACCGCGTTCGAGGGGCAAGTGGGCCGCAACCTGGAAGTCTATGTCGATGACCTTGTTATAAAGAGCCACACCGAAGACGAGTTGGTGCGCGACATTGTAGAAACTTTCAGGGCGCTGCGAAAAATCAATATGAAGCTAAATCCCAAAAAATGCACTTTTGGGGCTACAGAAGGCATGTTCCTCGGATACTTGATAGAACCTGACGGCATCAAGCCGTGTCCAGAAAAAACAAAAGCTGTCATCCAACTTCCTTACCACGCGCTACGCTGAAGTAGTCCAGTAGTTATATAATGGGGAAGCTAGCCGGTTTGTACATGTTCTATCCATGTCAGCAGACAATTCACCCCATTGTTCAAAACATAAAGAAAGTTGTTCGAAGTAGGTGGGACTTCCGTTGGACTAACTAGCAAGCAGAGATTAAGCCTTCACGCTGCTCAAGCAGAAGCTTATAGAGTAGTCACCTTCACACGCTAGTCGCACCCCGACCAGGGGAGGCGCGGAGTTGGATTACTGTATTTTTCCCGCGAGCATGGGGCAATTAGCGCCGTGCTACTGACAGATAGGGACTCCGTACAAACACCGGTATACTTCGTAAGTAAAGCACTCAAGGAAACGAAGATCAACTATAGCGCAATGGAAGGAATGCTGATCCTAGGGTTCGTTTTTGCGCCAAAAGATGCGCAGATATATCCAAGCGCACCTAATGTGGTAATTACAGATCAAACCCACTCAAACACGTATATCTAAACCTGATTGAGTCGGGGCGATTGCTCCAAAAGTGGGAGCGTGTTGCTGGGGGAGCATAACATCTCTTATAGACCACGCACCGCAGTGAAAGGACAGATACTGGCGGATTTTCTTATCGAAAAACCAGAAACCGATGCTGTCCTCCCCCAGAGCGAAGTAAAACTCCCAGAACCATGGATCTTATTTACGGATGGATCATCATGCGTGGACGGGTCGGGCGCAGGCCTTATCCTCACTAACCCGGGGGAAGGATTGGAATTCACTTTACGCACTGCGCTTTGAATTTCATCAGCCAGAACCAACGAGGCGGAGTACGAAGCCCTCATTTACGGGACTACGTCATTGCAGCTCGAATGGGTTGTACGTCAACCTAGAAGCAAATGTGGACTCCCGTTTAGTCAGCCAACCATCGTGTTGGGGAATATGTGTGCTAAGAAGACAACACATGATTCAATACCTGACATAAGACCCAAGTACGTTAATCCAGGGCTCTTTGATAGATTCACCATTAGGCAGGTTCCTAGAGGTTGACAACAAAAAAGCGGATGCCTTAAGTAAAGATGCATCCTACATGCTTCGCAACACCTATCAAAGCTGGTGTTGGTCGAATCCTTGAAAAAACAAAATCCATCTCGAGATGGAGATATCTACGTGATAGAAGAGCAGGATCCTACGTGGATGGGACCCCTACTCATCGAATCATAAGCAAGGGCTCGCCGCCCTCATGATCTAAAAGGTGCCCGCGCGAAGACGCGCTCGGCGCGAGAGAGATTACGAACTTCGATTTTGGTGCACTCTATCGGACGTTCGTTCCTACTACATGGCTCCGATGCGTCGTTTTCGGACCTATTCAGGCAGACTATGTGCTCGCGAGATTCATGAGGGTTCCTTGCAGTATGCATCAGGACACGATCTGTAAGTAGCAAGATCCTTACGGTTGTGGTATACTTGCCACCATGCAACCGCGACGCACGCGACAGAGATACAGTAAATGCAATGATTGCAAGTACATAGACCAATCCACAGCGCTACAACAAACTGGGAGCTAACACACATCAATCACATGGCCATTCCACAAGTGGGGTATCGACTTCGCTGGTCCCTTCCCTGCTTGCGGCGGGGAGGATTGAAAATTCCTTATCGTGGCTATAGACTCTTTACCTAATTGGATTGAGGCGGAAAGCGGTGCCACTATCTACAGGGAACAGGTTTTTAAAACGATTTGTTTAGGATAACATTGTGTGAGTTTGGATTACCTGGAAGAAATAGTTTCGGGACCAATGGGCAACAATTCTGTGATAACCCGTTCAAGAAACTTGTGTGAGCAGTTTAAGCATTACACAGCGTTTTTGCGTCGGTTTTAAACACCCACAGACCAATGGTTTGGTTGATGCGCGCAAATCGAAGTCTAGGAGAAGGAAATCAAAGGCGCGACTGGATAGACATAACATGGCAGGTGAGGTAGAGGATTTGGTCAATGTATTGTGGCACATCGCACAAACAATAAGAGTAGCTCGGGGCACACTCCCATTCTCTTCTTGTCTACGGGACGGAAGCCGTTATAACATGCGGAAATCGGATTGCCAACCATTCATACCGCGGGAGGTCAATATCGCATACCAATGACGACGAGCGACGTTTAGGGACTTGGACATATTGGACGAAAGGCTGATGGCGATAAACAACGAGCCTTTACATGAGGCAAAAGCAAAGTTAAAAATGAAAGGGATACTGACGACGCTAAAGTTCGAGGAGTCTCATTTTGGACCAGGGGACTTCGTTGTATCGTGCTATCGGACGCAAGCCACGCGGATTGACACAGGAAAGATGGGACAAAGTGGGTAAGGACCCCTCGAGGTTACGGAAGCACTTGGAAAAGGGAGCATACAAGCTGCGTGCACATGGATGGGCGTGAGTTGCCCCGCACGCTGGAATATCTTACATCTCAAAAAATGCTGTCTTTAGGGTAGTCTACTGGGTATATGCGTACTTATGGTTTTCTTTCTTCTAAGACACCATGTTTTTTAATTTATGAAGTATTCACTTAATGTCGCGGTTTCTAGCTAATCTCCACGTCACTATTTCACTTTACATTGCTTATTATGAGTATCTATTTACGTTATCAATTTTGTTGTTACTTGTTACATTATTCGCTGCCTACGCGGCGTGCATCACCTAATAACCCAAGATGGGTGAATGGATGAGTAAACCTACTAAATGACTCGTTGAGTAAGAGGGTTGCAAAACCAGTCAACATTTTTGGATCATGGAATCCTTGTTAAACACATTTCTCTCATTAGACTGTTGGAGTAAGTTTCAATGCGAATTCCACGATGGAATGCGCAGCAGCGCACACGGTTCACGTTTAACAAATTTGGAGTCGAAACTGTTGACTTCTGGTATGGTTATTCGCCGGTACGCGTTGTAATTGTAATGTCAAACCCATACATAATAAACTTTGCTATTTTGCAGTCATGAACTTTGTAATGACTATGTTCACAACAATTTGACAAATGGCACATCACAAGCCAGTCTTTCATGCCAAGGCAACTAATTGTGCACAAACATATTGTCAACTTTTATAACTAATATTGTGCGCGTACAATCGCACGAGCCACAATAACAAACGACCCATACTATGGGTCCAAAATGGATTAGCTTTACAACAGAACCTGAGTTGATTAAACCAAAATTTGCCAACATACACAAAACGTTTAAGTTGAACAGGAAGGGAAAAGCCTAGATACTGTGACAACGAATTCGCATCCTGACTGCCAACTTGGTAGCAGCATCTCCATGCCTCCTCAAGCTTCCTAGTTAGAAGATTCACTATTCTTTCGGTTGCCACAGGTGCAACGCTAATAGTAACTCCATCAGAACGGGGGATGTGCGTGCACCAACACCGCATATATTGCCTTGACTACACCCCCTTCTTTTAGCAAGCCTTATGGCGAGGGCCTTCTAACGACTCCTTTCAACGGAAATCTCTTCTCAAGTGCAACGGATTCAGGATGTCACCGCGGACAGGCAAGATAGGAACCCTCCCCCCACCATGCAATTTCGCCACGTTCGGCTTGAGAAAGTAATCCGGCTGGGGGGTGGGGGTGGTGGGGGGGGGGGAGGGGGGGGGGGGGTTGGGGGGGGGGGGGGGGGGGGGGGGTGGGGGGGGGGGGGGGGGGGGGGGGGGGGGGTGGGGGGGTGGGGGGGTGTGGCCCCCCCCCCCCCCCCCCCCCCCCACGGTTAGGTGGGGTTGGGGGGGGGGGGGGGGGGGGGGGGGGGGGGGGGGGGGGGGGGGGGGGAGGGGGGGGGGGGGGGGGGGGGGGGGGGGCGGGGGGGGGGGGGGGGGGGGCGGGTGGGGGTGGGGGGGGGGGGGGGGGGTGGGGGGGGGGTGGGGGGGGGGGGGGGGGGGGGGTGGGTGGGGGGGGGGTGGGGGGGGGGGGGGGGGTGGGGAGCGGGTGGGGGGGGGGGGGGGGGGGGGGGGGAGGGGGGGGGGGGGGGGGGGGGGTGGGGGGGGGGGGGGGGGGGGGGGGGGGGGGGGGGGGGGGGGGGGGGGGGGGGGGGGGGGGGGGGGGGGGGGGGGGGGGGGGGGGGGGGGGGGGGGGGGGGGGGGGGGGGGGGGGTGGGGGGGTGGGGGGGGGGGGGGGAGGGGGGGGGGGGGGGGGGGGGGGGGTGGGGGGGGGGGGGGGGGGGGGGGGGAGGGGGGGGGGTGGGGGGGGGGGGGGGGGGGGGAGGGGGGGGGGGGGGGGTGGGGGGGGGGGGGGGGGGGGGGGGGGGGGGGGGGGGGGGGGGGGGGGGGGGGGGGGGGGGGGGGGGGGGGTGGGGGGGGGGGTGGGGGGGGGGGGGGGGGGGGTGGGGGGGGGGGGGGGGGGGGGGGGGGGCGGGGGGGGGGGGTGGGGGGGGGGGGGGGTGGGGGCGGGAGGGGGGGGGGGGGGGCGGGGGGGGGGGGGGGGGGGGGGGGGGGGGGGGGGGGGGGGGGGGGGGGGGGGGGGGGGGGGGGGGGGGGGGGGGGGGGGGGGGGGGGGGGGGTGGGGGGGGGGGGTGGTGGGGTGGGGGGGGGGTTGGGGTGTGGGGGGTGGGGGGGGGGGGGAGGGGGGGGGGGGTGGGGGGGGGGGGGGGGGGGGGGGGGGGGGGGGTGGGGGGGGGGGGGGGGGGTGGGGGGGGGGGGGGGGGGTCGGGGGTGGGGGTGGGGGGGGGGGGGGGGTGGGGGGCGGGGGGGGGGGGGGGGGGGGGGGGGGGGGGGGGCCTCAGCGCCCTCGGTGGCATGCCTAGCCAAGGTTAACCCCGCCATTATCACACCTATGGGGTAATCCTGGTCACGCTCCAGCTGTGCAATATGAGGCAGCTCTAATAATTTCATCGCCTCCTGATAAATGCTAAATTGTATATATGAAAAACCCGGGATTTTGCCAAATAAAAGCCAATAAAATGCCAAAAGAATAGAAAAAGGTGTGCTTTTATGTCTAATTGTGCAGGAAAGGATTGAAAGGACAAAAAGAAGCAAAAACAGTCAAAAACCGACAAGGAACGAAAGAGACAAGTCAAGAGTGAAGAAACATCCAAAGATCAAAGCCGGATCAGCCGATACAGCAAGAATGAAAGTCAAAAGCCAAAAATCAAAGCCAAGGACTAATAATGACAAGTGTGCAAACATTCAAAGGCCATTTAGAGTTTTGAAAGTTCAAGGGACTAAAGTTGAATAAAGTGAAAAGTTGTTTATTAAAGAAGAAAAAGAAGAAAGAAAGAACAAGGACTGATCTTGTCATTTCCAAACTTGTGTTTATACTTCACATTGGACGGGGCAATCGCAGGGGCCATTGTTGACAACTCTTCATAGTTTTAAACAGAAAACGCGGCTTTGTAACAAACTCCAACAACCCAAACTGCATTTCCCGCCCTTTTTCCCACAAACCCAATCACCAAATCCACACTCCCCCGCTCCTTTTTAACACTTAAATTCGTTCACAAATCACTTCCCAATTATTTCGACCACGTGTCATCATTTCATTGGATCGAACACCTCACAATTCATCATCAAACGGCTATAAATAAAAGAAAAATGATCTACGGCTGAGATTGAATGGAAGATTCAAGAAACTCTCTCCTCTCCTCTTCTATTCTCTATAAATAGGACTTGTAAAGCTCATTTACGAGGGTTGTATTTTGTTTTCAATTTTCATTTTGTAATTTCGTCAATATTAAGCAATTTCTTTTAAACTTTTAGCAAGTCGTTTTAAGCTCTTGTATTCTCTACTTTTAATCTTGTACTTCATCTATTAGAGTAATACAATTCAGTTTACAAGTATTTGTGTTCTTTGTTTTCAATTCTAAGTCAATTTCATCAATAAGTTACATAAGTCATTGAGCTTATTACTGTTCATAAGCTCAATTTTAGCTACAATTCTTGTTTTCAGTCATTAATTACTCACTTTAATCATTTACATCAAGGATCATGGACACTTGAGTAGTGTTGAGCTCAATTTGGAAGTAACAAGGTAAATAAGCTAAAATCAAGCTTATTGAGGTTTAGAGGCTAGGGAGCCACGTAGGTTCAAGCTATTCAAGCCACTCACTCAGATAGAGTGGCTTAGTGACTGAGACAACAAGGTTTCAGGTTCTCTTTTCTATATCTCATTTTGGCAAATTCTTAGCTTAATTCAAATTAGCTTATTTCCTTATTTTTCTTTGTGCCTAATCTTGCCTAAATTTGTTGAGATAGTTTTAATATGCATTTGTTTTAAACCTTGGTAGTAGTATTCATCTTAGTTTTCATTCTGTTAAATTCTGTTAGAGTAAGTAGTGTAATAAGCCTAAGAGAGAAAGTAGCTTATTGCTTCTAATAAGCTGTAGGTTTTAATGATTCAATAGCTTAAGTAGTTGATTTTTAGAGAAAGTAGATATAAAGATTTAGCTGAGTTAGTGTTAAAATAGATTTTAAGCAACCTTTAGATTTAACAGCTTTTCTTAAGGAGTGTTTGGAACTAGGTTTATTTGACTCTTTAAGTCAAAGTTTTCCATTCAAAGCTTTTCACATAGCTGAATTAGGTTTTAATATCAAGGTTTAAATAGGTTTTAGAAGTTAAAGTTTAGTTTTACAAAGGTTAGAGTTTAAAAATTCATCATTTGCACCAGGACAGTTTCTATTTTGCTAGATAGATTTAGAAGACATTGGTTCAATTACAATTTAGAACTCATTAAGAGTTAGTGTAAGATTGGTTGCAAGTAGTGAGTAAGTAAATGAAGTATTAGTTAAAGGATTTTAGCCTGCACTAGTAAAAAAACCAATTGCATCAGCAAAGAAAATACATAGCAGCTTAGTTTTGGTTCATTCACTTTCTGAATTTTTTTTTCATTTCCATTAGACATTTTGAAAATCCTTTTACCTAGGTAGATTCAAGGCAGTTAGAATAGCTTGTTGTCAAAACTTCAGCACTTAAGGTTCAGTAATAAGCTTTTTAGCTAATTTGAAAAAGCTCAAAAACAGTTTCAAAAAAAAACCTTGCACTTTTCTATTTCATTTTCTTTGCTAATCTTGTGAATACTCAGCTTATTTCTTTTCAAAAATATTAAGCTCACATCTTAAGCATCAAAAAGCTTCTTTTGTTTTTAAATTTCATCAAGTAATAAGCTAGTTATAAGCCAAGATCTAAATAAGCTCTTAAACACCAACTTTCTGTGACAGATTCTTAAGGGCTTATTTTCTAGCTTATTCTTTTGTCAAAAGTTGAAAGTGCCTTTGTTAAAGTTGTAGAGATTAAGCTAGTTAATAAGTTTGTAGTTTTAAGTTTTTGCTGAATCTCATTTTTCAATAAGCCAAAAATAAGCTAGAATCGTAGGGTTTGTTTCGTATTTTTCTTAAACTTCAGGGGCACCCGTTTTCACATAAGTGTAAATTTACAAAAAGTCAGCCCGCCTACCCTGTTCTTTCCCTTTTTACATTTCCTACCCTGTCTTTCTTAGGAAAATAAAATAGATTTAAATTTTAGAAATTAGTTTTAAGAAATTAGGTTTTAAGATTTAATTGATAAAATTAGTGTTCAATTGATTGATAAAAATTAGGGCTTTTCATTCCAATTCTTTTTGCATTAATTTTCATTTTAAATCTAGTATTTTTGAAAAATAAAAGAAAAATTTTAGTGTTAATTTTTAGAAAAAGTTTATTTTTGATAAATCATTAAATCTTAGAAAAATCATAAAAAATTCAAAAATTCATAAAAAATTCTAATTCTTTTTCCTAAAATTTTCATTTTAAATTTGTGATTTTTAGGTATAAAATTTGTTAAAAGTTGTGCCTTAGTTTTTAAATTTCAGTTTTAGCTTGCGTTTATTACGTTTTGTGCATTTAAATTTCGTGCTATTTCATTGTTTCTTTAATTCTTGCTATTACATTTGTAGTATAATCAACAATTCAAAAGTCTTTTATCATTCTAAGCTCGAATCCGAATTATTCCTAAATTCTCAATTCACGATTTCGTTGGGACACGACCCGAGGATAAGTACTTCCCGGATAAAAATATACAAATTGTGTTTTCTCTTGTAAGATTTTTACCTTATATTTCTCTTGGTTGAGAAGTATTTTGGAAAGAAATTCTTACGAGAATAATATAATACGTATATAAATTTTGACCCTAAATAATTAGAAAATCATAATCATGACCGAGTTTTACCTAACACTCTGAACTGATTATTGTGACTTCTTCTTTATATAAAAATTGATATGGGTTTGGTAGAGTGCTTGATAATTGCCGAAGCAATATAGAGATGTGGAGAGAAAGATTGTGAAAATTTACTAAGTGTTTTACTTCTATGAATACTTAGCTAGTTACTTGCATGTATATAAGGTATAGATGTAGTCAAAGAACATGTTATGGTCATAGGAATGGGTCTTAGTCTTAGGGATGGTCATGGGTATGGCCCTTAGTCAAAGTATGCTAGGTATGGTTAGGACATGATGAAGTATGGTGTGTAATTGACCAAGTTGCAAGCTTATCTCATTTTTCATGTATATCTTTGTATATGATGCAAGATTTTCGGCAAAACAAAGATATACATGATATATTTATGTAATTTTTGTGTATTGGGTATAAAAGTGGGTATTTGTTGAAGCGTAGAAAAGTTTTTGTGGTTCCGGGAGTGCCTAAACGCAATTTATCGCGAAACGTATACACTTTACGTATCCGATAAAAATAAAATAAACAAAGTTAATAATTATCCTCAAAATAATTATATAACCCTTGCTTAATGTAAACATTTAATTGTTTGATGCCCGTTTACATTGAACGCTAATTTTTGGCGTACGCGATTTAACTTAACGTTTACAATTTAAAGCAAACACGTACAATACTAACAATAAATAGTACATTTATTGACGTTGTCAAAGACTTGAAAACACAGGGTGTTATAGTGCATCTTGATCAATGTATATGGAAGAAGTTTCCTAGAATGTATCTTATGGTAAAGTTGCAGCAAAAATGGTTGGAGATACATCACTTGGTAAAGGTTTGAAGTACTTATCGAACATTGGTTGAAACAATATATCTAAATCCTTCTTAGATGGTGGATTGTTGGATGTTAAAGGAGCACTATTAGGTACAAGTCCTAAACTGATTTTTCCAGAAGTCAAAGTTCAAAGATCGGGTCCTGAACCGAATTATTCAGAAGCCATCTGAGTTAGTTCATTAAACTGTACATGAATGGTTTCCATTATCATCTGAGTTCTCTTGTTGTAGATGCGGTAAGCCTTCTTTGATGGAGAATAACCAATGAAAATACCAATGTCTCCCTTCGGTTTCAATTTTCCAAGATCTTCAGTGTCATTGGTTGGATAACACAATGCACCAAAGACATGAAGAAATTTCAAATCTGGTTTATGATTTCGAAGCATTTCATATGGTGTTTTATTGTATCGAGTGTGGATTAGGGAACGGTTTTATGTATAACAAGCAGTAGCCACAACTTCAGCCCACATAAATAATGGAGATTTTGAAAAGATTAGCATAGTCTCATCTGCATCTACTAAAGTTTAATTTTGCCTTTCAAAGACACCATTTTGTTGTGGAGTTCTTGCAACTGACGTATGATGAGTTATTCCAACATCTTTCGTGTATGACCTCAATGTCTGATTAATAAATTATATGCCATTATCTGTCAAAGATATCAAAAAACAAAAAAACGAACCATGGCTTGCAGACTTACTTGTGCTTGTTTCAAGAATTTGATTATAGCCTTTGGAGTCTCATCTTTGGTCCTTAACAATTTTACCTATGTAAACCTGGAATAGTCATCAACAATGACCAAGATGTATCTCTTCCCATTTATACTCTCCACACTCATTTGGACAACAAAGTATCCATAGTCAGCATCTGCACCTGTTCATTGTGCTGAGGACTAGATTTGGGTTTAAAGTGATTCTTCTTTCTTTCTCTTACCCATTGTGACATGATGAACATAAGTGATCCTTTGCGTATTTCAACTTTGGAAAACCTTTGACAAGATTTTCTTTTGCAAGCTGATTGATAGTATCGAAGTTCAAGTGAGACAAACGATAATGCCATAACCATGATTACGTTTTGGAGGCTTTGGATAATAGACATATGGGAGAAGAATTCATCATATCCTTTAGTGAGATTGTGTAAAGATTATAACCGTGAGAACCTGATAGTAGATCAACACCGTCTAAGTTACGAACGAAGCAAGTGTGTTTTATAGAATGCTACTTCAAGATCCGAATCACAAAACTTCCCAACTAAAATAGATTATGGCTAAGCCCATCTATATAATATACTTGAGAAATCAAAATATTCCCAATCTGCATATCTTCGTAACCCAGAGTAGCTGTAAAATGATCATTTCCAAATCTGACAATGCCATTGAACATGGAAATGAAATTGATGAGCTTCACGTAGACCAGTCATGTGTTTGGAATAACCAGAATTGAAATACCAAACAATAATTTTTACAATCTGTACAAAACAAAACAAAGAAACAAATGGAAATATTTACAAACTTATAGATCCCCAACTTTTAATTGGGTTCTGAATTGTTAGCAAACCTAGGTTACACCTAGATATCCAAAATTCTAAGATGGTCGTTCCAAAACTTTAGACCTTCTTACAAGACCAAAAGAGTGTTCATTAAACATGTGACTTTTGCTATTGATATATGCCTTAGTGAGGAAATTCCTTGCTTTGGCATAGTTCCTCTCAATTTGGTATTTAAGTGATACAATCAAAATCCTTGTTGCTTGGGCTATGTTCCCTAAAGGCACTATAGTGGCATGAGTGATTTTGGTAAGAGGGCACTTTGTTCCTACCAAACTAAAAGTTCTTCATGTTGGTATCCATCTATGTCCTACAGTGCTAAAGACCCTTCCAGTTGGTTTCCATTTAATCTTTTCTTTTTGTTTGACAAATTTAGCCATATTACAGTTTTGCACATCATTCAAATAATTAACAACACACGCATCATGACTTGCAGAAAACAAACATTCATTACACGACAAGCAAACATTTTTAAAATTCGATGACAACACAACATTCTTAACATTCACATTAAAGGGTTAGATTCTACATTTTATTATACTGGCTTCTACTTGATGTTTGTTGAATCCTATCATTCCTTGTATTACTCCTAGGCTGCGATCCGCTAGCATAAGTATAGCTTACTCTTCCTATAGAAGGCAACAGAGGTTGATTAGTCTTTTAAGTGTTCTGCTTCACTACGTGCTTTTGTGTGTTATTAACAACTGTTTTACTTGTTCCTGATGTATCTACGTAAGGCGTATTGTTTTTTTATTACACGTTGCGGGATCCCACTTTTCATTCCCGCTTTGTGCAAAAGGGAATGAGGCACAAACATACAATACTAATTTTTAAATTCACTGAGCAAACTTGCAAGCATAAACTAGATTTTCATCTAAAGGATTCAAAGCTCTAGCCTATTCTAACAATTCTTGAAGTGTTGCTATGTGCTCTTTAGTGACTTTTAGGTAATCTTGATGCACTACCCTATTGTTCCTAAAGTATGTATTGATTGGTTGAGACTCAATCCTAAGCAGACCGATGCCAAGAACTTTAGTGCATTTCTCAATTACCTTGTTGGTAGTCAAGTGTGAAGTGACTGTTTTTGACAAATCATTATTCTTACAACTTTGGAAGTAAACTGAGTTTTCAGGAAAGGAGTTACAACATAAATTTTATTTCCCGAGATTAAAGGTTTTTCAAACTTAGTATTCAAGCTTGTACCTTTCAATCCATTCTTGTTTTCAGAAAACTTTGCATGTAACTGTGCTCTTAATCTTGCATTTTCAAAAGCCAGTTTATTAAGTTTTTCTTGTAAAGATTTAGTTTTGTGTTTGTTTTGAGCCCGTGTATGCTTGATCTAATCATAAAGATTTTTGTAAACTAACTTAAGCTGTTATGTTTCCTTTACTAAAGACAAAACCTGAAAAGCTAGTGACACGTTCTCATCCTCAAGTTTCTGAAACCTAGAATCAAGATTTGGTATTTCACATGGAGTTACTTGACTCTTTCCTCTTAAATTAGTTAATTGTTACTAAAACTCGTTAACTACAATTGATTTTTCTTGCAACTAAGCTTTTAGAACATTTATTTTAAAAGCTTTTTTGTTGATTTCTAATATCAAAGAAGCATCAGGTATTTTCCAGGATTCATCCCAAATCATTTTCTCTTTATTATGTTGCAAAGTAAGTTCAAGAGAATTGAAATATTCCTTAAGTTTAGTAAAACGTTTCGATAGCTCGTTAAATGACTTGTCATCAACCTTTTCTTTTTTATTGAACAACTCAGTTTCAAGACTTTCACAATTTGCACAATTATCAATGAGCATGCATGACATATTAGAAGAAACATCAACTTCATTCAAAGAACGCAAAAATGAACACATTATATCACAAGAGATATTTTCCTCCAAGATTCGATTGTTTTTTATATTAAAAGCTGTTTCTTTTCAATCTCAAAATATTTCTGTTTTACAGAACATTCATCGACCACAGTTTCCATTCCTTCAAAAATCCGTTTCATTTAAAAAATTTCTTCGTGTAAATCTTGTTCAAATGCAGTTAAAGAGTTTCTGAGTTCGATGGTAAAAGGTATTACATCCGCCTCATATGCTTCTTTAACATGATGAACTCTAAAATCTCCCCAATTAAGCACAATAATCTTTGTTTTCCCTTTTATCACTTGATCAAAAGTATCAAGTTGGTTTTTAGCATTTAAAAAAATGTTTTTACATTACTGCTTATCGGAAGTTGTTTTGGAACAATCGATTTTACTTTAGTTATGACAACAAAAGGTTCAGAAACTTGAAGCCAATAAGCTTATTCTGCACTTATTTGTTTTTGAGGAACAAAATATTCATAAAGCTTATTTAACTTTGAATAATCAATCGGTTTGTCATTATGTTCATCCTATTTTACTTTTATTTTTAACCGACTCTCTTCGACTAAAATGAATGTCTCTTCAGAATCAACTACAGATAAAGATGCATGTTGTGCAGCTAAGGTGTTCCTATCATACAACACTGGTTGAATTCTTTGAGCTTTCCTAAGATATAAAGGATTTTGATAACCAATAGCAGTTTTGTTAGATTCATCGTAAAAAACTTATGGTTTGGTTAACATGTGCATTATTTGAATTGTTTGGCCGATTTTGTAAACAATGTTTTCCAATTTCTTGTTCTTTTTCTGTAAATCCAAAACCTCATCGATGTACTTATCTTCTCATGTTTTTGACTCTTGTTTCAAACTTTCCAAATTATTTTTTAAAGTTGAATTGTTTTCAAAAATCACAGAAAGTTCTCTTTTCAAAGTTAGAATTTCTTGATTAAAATCTTTTTCCTTGTGATTATATTCAACAACCAATTTTCTCAGTTGAGAATCTAAATTCTTTTCAGTTGAAGTGAAAACAAGTTGATTTTCCTTTTTGTTTTCCAAAAGTTTGATTTGTTTTATGTATCTTTCAAGCTCAATGGTCAATTATTCATTTACTTACTTAGATTCTTGATTGACCGTGTTACAACGAGTAACTTCGTGTTGCATGTTCTCAATTAACGAAAAAATATCAATATCATTTTGTGCATGAAAAGTCATTTCTTAAACAACTTCGTTCTCATTATTATTCGGATATGGATTATTAGAAATAACATTACTGTCATTCAGAAAATCCACATACGTGTCAGTAGTAGAAACTAATTGTTCAGAACCTAGCGACTCTTGTACAAAAGGATTAATCATATCATTCGAGTGGTAAGTTTTGTAATTGGGTACCTCGGATAAGATGTCTGAATCTTATGACGAACCAACATCATCCCCATTAATAGAACCAACAGGTGACTTCTTTGTCATTGGGATCGAAGTGGCATTCAGTTGAATTTCCTTATGATTCGAGACAAAATTCTCTAATCCATCAGCTAAGAAATCTTGTTATTCTTCAGCAATCTTTATCCCTGCCTCTTGTTGTGGTGCTATCAACATCTTTTCCTTAAACCATTCAAAATCCTTAACCCTCTTCTTTAGTGTACACTGTTTGGTATAATGCCCTTCACCTTTGCAGTTATAACACTTAATCACCTTTGGTGGAATTGCATTCAAGTCCCTAGTTGTTCTTACTACCCCCTGTATTTCTAGTTCCTCTGCTCCTTCTAGCATTACCATAACCCTGAGTTTGTCTGCCTTGAACGTTCTAAACAACTACATGTCTATCCTAAATATGTGCTTGAGTTCGAGGATTAGATGATGTTCTGAGTTGGTTATTGGTTGGAGGGTATCTTGAAGATATAGCAGTGGTGAGAAACATCATAGCCTTGTTTAAACTTGCTATTGCATTATCCGTAGGTAAAAAGGTTGGTACAACAAATCCTGAATCTGGTGATGTAGGCATAGCCGGTGGTTGTTGATAAACAGTAGGTGGTTATTGGTAAACAATAGTAGGTGGTTCATATGATGGTTGTTGATTGTAATGTTGTTCAGCAGCAACAGGCATTTGTGGATTGTACTAAGACTTGTAGTTTGAATAAGATGGTGGTGTATTATAAGTATTTGCAATCAATGCAAGTGGATATGGAAATCTAACTTTCATTACACGGACTTCGTTTACATCTGGTTCATTCTACTTGAGGTATGCATACAGTTGAATAAAGCTGACTTTGTGGAGTTCCTTAGCTTGTTTAGCACCAATCACAAACCTACTCCATTCCGGTTGAAGATTATTTACAAACTTTGTGTTCACTTGGAGTGGTTTCATTTTAAGCCTAATGACATTGATGTCATTCATCAACTTTGCAAACCATAGATAATATGAATGAATCGTCTCTCCTTTCTCTGAAGTGAATCTGTCGAATTCATCTGCCAATTTTGACTCCTTTTCTTGCTTGGTTAGCTCGATGACTTTCGTTAATTCTTTTACCATGTACCAGATGTCATAGGCTATCTTCTTGTGATTCAACAAAGTATAGATGTCATTTGGTATTCCATGAAGAATGATATTTGCAGCTTTTATATCACAATTCTTTCTGATCTTTTCTTTAGGAGATAAGTCCTTGTATTCCTGCATTCGTGTTACAGCAGCCACACCCATTGCTTCATTTGCTGGAAAGGTAGAAACTTTGTATTCAAACGTATCATAAAGAATGGAATCAAGTAACATATTTCCATGTTCATTCCCTTCTACATGTAACAACCTACGACTTTTCCAAGTATCATATCCGCCTTTCTCTAGCATAGGTGGTCTGGTTTTAGCTCAGGCAGCAAGAACATTTTCAGCAAGTGTAGACATGATGAATTGATGTGTTATGAAATGATATGAGTAATGATCGTTTTAATGATTAGGAAGTGTTATCTTGTTGTTGTTGTTTTTTTAAGTGATTAATTTGTAGAAACCTAAAAGGGGGGTTGAATAGTTTTACCGATTAAATTTAAGTTTTGAAAATTATAGATCACTATGAACTAAATATTAAGTTCAAGTAAAGTAAAGATAAAGTTAGAAGAGATAGAACTGTGACACAAGTATTTATAGTGGGTCAGCTATAAGGACACCTTCCTTGGCCTACTCCACTCCCTGAGTCACCTACTCAAGAGTTCATAAACACTAATCACCAATCTCCTTTATCCGACGGAGAAGCCTCACAACGTCGCTTACACCCTTTTTCGGTACAAAGCTAAATATCGGGTTCTAACAAAGGTAAAACCAACCTATTGCTATTAACTCTTTTACAAAAATGAATGATGAAAAAGTATAATGAATGAATGATCTACAAGAATCAGCAAGGTGATCTTAGAATGATGATGGAGACTAGCAACAAAGTGATTTGTGCTTGATCGTCTCATATGCAATATCAACAATTTCTTCTAATAAGAGAATAACCTACAAATGATGTATGAAACTAACTAGATCTGAGAACAAGAGAGAGATATCAAATTATAAGAGAGATGTGAGAAGAAATGGATGAGTAAAACATGAGAATGGCTTGCTATTTATAGGTAAAATTTGGCACTGTTCACGAGTTCCCGCGGTTTAGAGATAGGTACCTGCCAGTGTAAATCAAGGGTACTGTGTGACTGACAGTGTAAATCCAAAATTTTGAGGCCCAAAACTCCCAAAATCTTGTGTAATCTTTCAAGATTTTGTGTAATCTTGTAAGATATGGTAAAGATATGGAAATATCATGTTTATGTTATGCATGACGTAAAAATGTAAATTAAATTACATAACTTAAAAAGGAAAGAATAAGTAAATATGTATTTTATTTAATTTTGATGTGTGATATATAATTGTAAGTTAGAAAGATTATTTGTATAAAACTTGTGCATTCTAAATTTTACTTATAATGATTTTATGTTTGTTATCGACAAAATACAAGAAGATCGTAAAATAGAAATAAACGTTTTTACAACTTATTTCTATTAACAATCTCCCCCTTTTTGTTGATGACAAAACATAACATTATTGGAAGTAAAAAAGAATGTGA